>JAODFY010089416.1:0-11803 GCA_027580055.1 Paracaudina chilensis | reverse complement strand
CCATGGTGACGTCCCCAATTCGCTTTTAGTTGGGCTGGTTACTCTACATGGAAGTTTAGAGATAATTTAAAAATGAAAAAGTGTGTCCAAACCAAAACATAATAACAATAATTAAAAGCAAAATAGAAGACGTAGTGTTGATATTGCTTCCATATTCAGGAATAATATTTGACTGGGTGTGTGGGATCCTCACTTTGACTACGCCACAGTAGATGTTGGTGAAAGCATGGAATTCATTTATTGAGCCAAATTTAATTGAACAGTTGGTCAAAACAAGTCAACTGTAAAATTATTCGACTCAATATAACAGAGTAACGACAATATAAACAGCTGTGCTAAATCGAACTATTGATTTTTTAGATTAAACACAATATGAATAAACATGAACAAGGTGAATAAAAGACACTCAATTGCCATACTATTTTTATTCATGAAATATTACTGCTGAATAGGATATATGCATAAATATCTTGTTGCTTAGCATCCTCGATCAACAGTACTAAGAAACATGTATATATAGACCAGTATAGATTAATAAAAAGAACAATTAATATAGATTAATAAAAAGAACAATTACTATAATAAAAAGAACAATCAAGACAAATACGGTTCTTCACATCATCACCTCCTAGATTAAATCACTCTGATCATCAAGCTTAGACAAAAGCCTCTCTAAACATCATGACCTCATAGAGCAAACCACTCTGGATACTTGAATGAACCATAAAGGTCTAGAATGAAACAGTAGGACTGTAAACTTTCCCATTGCTAGTAATAAGTAGGCTCTTCACGGGTGTAAGCGCTTAAATTATGTGGGTGGGCTTATATTTGGTTATACCAGGTACTGCTGAAGTCAGTTGCAACAACGACGAAGGGTCGATTTTAACTGTTCGGTCGAAATTGCTCACCCCTCCCGGGATTCTATCCCTCTGAAAGTGTAACAAAATCACATGAGGCAGTTTCTCGACCTAGGATTATATATTGTATAATTTACAATTATTTAGTATCTACAATTATGACTGAGTTTTTCTTAGAGCTTTTTATACAAATTATTATAAACAAAGCTGCCTTCCCTAGATATAAAATCTGTTTAATGTTGTAAAAAGTAATATATTTTTTTAAATTTCTCTTTTATTTATACAACATCGTGTCGCTTACCTATTTTAGCTATTTTAGTGTTTCGTCTTTTGCGGGTCACGTATAGCTCCGGTAGTGTTCCGTTTAGCTCCATAAGTCAAGGTCTTTGAAGTAAATCCCGTCAAATCTCTCATACTTTCAATAAAGACCAGAGTGTATCCTGCTTGTTTTAATCACCGCTCTACTGGAACGGTGTTTGTCACGAAGCAGTACACTGCACAAATAACACAAGGAAATCAATACTATTAAAACAATAGACTAGAACGTTAATTATCTTCAAAGACCTCTTCGCCACAGTCGGTTGGAATAGTTTGGACGTAATGGCAAGAAAAGACGCCTGGAATATTTGGCTTAAGGGCACCCTAGGCTTTCTTTGGGGTTCTTATTGGTCGTTTAGGATTTAGAGAACATGTACAGCCTACAATCAGAGGCACTAACTCTTGACATTCGACTTAAGGACGTCGTATGAGGTCCACATTGGTCGTTTGTGATCAAAAAGCATAACGCACGCAGTTTACAGTCAGATATTACTGTTCGCCTTATTTGGTATTTTATGAGCTATAGAAGGACCAAATAGGGTGTACAAGTTTGACTATAACATTTCTTAACGTTAATTAACGCTTGCAGAAATTGAGGGGATATAGATCGTCTTGGAAAATGAACTGGTAACTTGATTGTAATCTCAAATCTTAGATTACAAACGATAGAGAAAAGAATTTAATGATTGCAAATGATAAAGAGAAAAATAAATTGATGACCAATGATAGAGAAAAGAATCCACTAATTACAACCATTACGACCATGACAGGACTAGAAGAACCACAATGTCTTAACTACTTTACAGCGCTCCTAATATACTATAGATCTTTCATGAAGTCGAATCTCTACCACGGACATTTGTTAGTACATATATATATATATATATATATCATTTGAACAACATAATCTGATTAATGTAGATCATTACTAATAATTCTGAGAAATTATGATTCATTGCCAAAAACAACTGATTCTACAGCCATTCACAAACACAAATATACAGCCAAAATGAATGCATGTCTGACAACGGGCTAAAATTTCCGAGCAATATAAATACCGTTTAGCCGCAGAAATTCCAGCAACCATGCAAGAAACAATTAATTGGAAACAATAGTTCAGACAAATACATTTTACACATCACCACAACTAGAACGAAACAAAGAAAGACAATTAAATTATAACAACAAGAAAGCATATCCTTTGAAAGATTTGAAACCAAGAGATGCAGTGAGAATCCTGCCATACTAACATCAGAACAAAGGGACAAAGGTTCAGCATGGCACCGATGTCATATCATATGATGTTACAACAGAAAGTTAGAATAGTTAAAATAATAAAACCTTCAGACATAACAGACGACACTTCGTAAAGAGAGTGTCACGCATGTCATGACTGGAGACAATCTCACATGGACAACAGCCAATCACACAACAGCAAAAAAATTGACTAAGATATTAACTAAAGCACCATAAATGACCAGGTCGGGAAGACAATCCAAACTGCCTATCGGTGTATCCGTTTAATACTTGAATGCATGATTTAATTCTTTATACATTTGATTAATAAAAAGTTGATGATACAAAGATTATGTTTATGCATGATACAAAAGTTGATGTTTATGCATGCCTATAATGTTTATCCTTCTAATGTATTCAACTAATCATATATAGTAGAATTCACCCACAGTTGATATCGATACTAGAATACACGAAGCTTCATTATAACCACAAATATGACCCTTCTGTAATTCATTAGATCCAGTATAAACATTAATACATTCGGCTAGATTGATATAATCTGTAGTTCCAATCGCATGCTCAACACGTTCTGTAAATACCGGCCCTACAGGCTTGGAACGTCCACTTACAGTTCTAAATACACGTATAACCTCTCGTTCAAACTTCTTTTCATATAGGATAGCCTACTGTTGCATCTTCAATAATAATAAAACAAAGTTGTAATTGGTTTATTGGGTTATTTAATGTTACGAAATAAATCTTATTTCACAATAATACTGTACGGTAACCTCAATTTACAATTGAAAGATGTATAATGATGTAGATATTGTAAAATAGCATGACACTATCATGTACTGCAATTTAACAGGACGACATGAGTTATCGTGTAATTCGTGTAATTCCGTCATGCATTTTGAGGTAACCATGAAGGACAGCGCGGAGATATGAAGTTAAGCCTCAAACAAAAACACATAAATAACATCAGAACATTCAGAAGAATCCTAAAAAGACGCACTTCGCTTGCACTATAACAAGTATCTACCGGTATTTATATTTATATAAGTTAAATTAAAAAAAAATTCTGAAAAACACATCGTAACCCCCTTTTAATTAACTCTCACCGATAAACGGATTATACTAGTTATAGCATATCTAGCAATGTCTTTTTTATTTATTAAACAAAATCATTTTGAAACAGATGAATTGTGAAGCATCTGCCTTCTCTCAAAATCGTACGTATTCAAACATAACACAATTGTAGCTAAAGTTTATATTGGATTTAACAGACTAATTGAAACAACAATTTTACAACAACAATTTTTTTCGGAAAAGTCTCTGCAATATATCAAACCGTTATCTTTTTACCAAATATTTTCCACTCCTGAACAAAGGGGTTGATAATAATAAAAGTAGCGACGCATGTTCATTAAAGTGCCTAGGCGTTGACGATAATTAATTATGTACAAAATAGGGCCCGGAAGGGCATTGGCCTCCTTAACGACAGTGTACCACATATACCCAAGCTGTCAGCTATGTGAATATAGATGAACACCGGCTTTTCAATCTGTTCTGCATGCTCAGATGTTAACGAGGCAGGCGTGAATCCACCATGCACATAGGACTACCATTAAACTTACCCGTCCGACGGACGTGAATGTATCCCATTCTTTCACCGCTTTCTTCTGCAAGGTGGAAGCAACTTGCCCGTCACCACCGTGCAACAGCAGTGACGAAAAATCTGCAGTGGAAAACCACATTAACAACTGCAACACAGCTCGACGGGAAGGCCACACGAGACCAACTCGAGATTCGAACCAGGTACTCCCGAATGCCAGTCGGACCGATAGACTAAGAATTGATAACGTATACTTACTAGATTAACCAAGTATTGGGTCACCCAATTTTACCCAACTTAAGACAGTTGGCATACTACCTGACGATGGAAAATTATGTCTTTCTTTACCCAGCTGTTGTTATAGTATATTAACAAACAGGTTTGTAATTTGCAGGGTGGAATGCCCTCGCCAGTAACAGTGCATTATACCCGCGCAGTATCAACAATATAAAAACAGATTCTTCCATTAGTATTTAGTACATTTTGCCCACGTTTATTAATACCGATTGAGGAAATGCCGATTGAGGAAATGAACATGAGTTTTAATTAATTATAACAATCTATAAAAAATATTTAAAAGTATTAATATGTCAAGCAACCAACAGAAATGTGCGAAATGGTGTCAAAGCAGATATTAGTTACAGATTTGATAGTTCCAGGACGATATTATTTGATCTTGTGTTAATCAATTATCGAGGTATCCAGTATCTATCAGATCAATTTAGCCTTACCCGTGATCCCAACATATGATTAATGATACCAAGGTCATATCACTTTATATCTTGGATATATTTCAATTTTCGTGCAAAGGATATTTAATTAACAACGCAATCAGTGCATCAAATTTCATCACAATCGACAACCACTGTTAAATACAACAAATTAAAATAAATATATAAGATTCCCTTCCTATAAAGTACACGTTCATTTTTACACCTTAAGAGCTGAAGCCTTTTATTATATTATAAATTCCATAGAAAAGCATTTTGACCTCCAGCGACTAATGAATCGAACCAGGGAGTAATCAATAGAGACGAATTCAGGATATGCCGACGTAATGCCTCAGTGCCAGAAGGGCTGAAAGTCTGAAAGGGCTGTTATATATTGGAGGAAGATTTATTACTGCTAACGGCGATGGCATCACCATACGTAAGAACATTGCATTAGAACAGGTGCCTCTCGGCTTAAATTTAACAGAGATACATTCATTTTTTTACACATCAGTATAAAAGCTGACCCAAATAACCAGGCGTATTTACAGTTGAGAGATGTATATATGTTACTTCCAGGCGATTATTTTCAACCCAAAAGTGACCGTGAGCAAACATAAGAGGTTGGAGAATTATTTGGGGAAAGCAAATAATGGAATAAGGGGAACAAATAGCATCATTGGAGTAACGAAAGAGATCTTGTGATGAACATGTTGTATTTTCGGATAAAATTCTTCCTCAGAGGACTGTAAAATTAGACAATTAATCAGCGGTAATTAAAGCTAACCATAAAAATGCTATTAGAAAACTGCTTATTCCACTTAATTAAAAGCCCGTGAAAAGAGAAATGCGAGTTAGTGGACCTTTATCGCATGCAAAATAACAAGGTTACATACATACAGGGTATATACAAACACATAAACGGCACACACGGACAGGGGTAGGGGAGTTCAGTGAACAGAAAGGGATGAAGGGAAGAGCGGATTACGTATGACAAAGGACTGGGGGAAGAGGGAAACAAAAGCAGTCTGTGGTTAAGATTAGTGGAGAGAGAGAGTGGTAGGAAAGGGGTGCTAGAATATCAAACATTGTCTTTTTGGATGTTCAGTCCATGCGGTTACATGGTGACCCCATGGTTTATTGGTTTGACAGTAGACATATTGTCGTGCAAATAAAATGATGTTTATGAGGGAGGTGTATCATTACCCACTAAATTGTGACCAGAAATCATTATATTGCATTAGTGCATTAAAATAGAAACGGAGTACAAAGCCCTCCTCTTGTGACCTGATTACTCACGTTCATTTTCCACGTGTTCCAGAACCGAAACACTCCTAGCGGAATATATGATCAGGATACGATGTTCCCGTTTGCATTGCGTAAATAAATTTGCGCTATAGACTTCACCCCATGCATGCCAATCCTAAATAATCTTTCAAGTTTTCTAATTTTCCAAAAATGTATTTGTTCGTGGATCTGCGCCAGATTATATATGCTCTGAGCGTTAAATGGCGCCAATAAAGATATATGTTTCATATAGCTAAACCACTTGGGCATAGCAAGAATCGCTCTATAACTATTTACTTATATTATCTTCAATGTAAGTTTGGGCGAACTCATATAGCAAGGTAATCTCAGTGGGACAAAAACATGTAGCTAGCACGATATTAATAACCTCGTGGACACTACATATTTTCTACTGTCATCATAATATGATAGCCCTGCATTAGATTTCAGTTTATCATTTAAAATATTGACTTTGTCTGTAATTATAGAACAGACACCAGTCTGGCCTATTTCGGGCAGGGATAAAGGCAATGTCAAAATCACTTTTTTCTTTGAATTGAAACCCTTATATATGATGAACCCTTAATGTATATGAGGCTTTACAATATGAGATAAATGTATGGATTTTCGTCTGGAAAGTTTTTCCATAAAACTCTTCTATAACAACAAAACGACAACAATTCTAGGTTTTTTCGCGGAACCGCTATTTGACAAAATAATTAATCGAGCAAATTAGGTGTTATGCAGAGTCTGTACTTGCTGGTGGGACTGCAGCAAATGCAAGCTAGCATGGTTATAGAGCCTGTATTGACAGACTACGGAAAGCCAACCCTTCATCGACCATGACTCCAAAGGGCTCTCAAAACATATAAGAACCAATATCACCCATACACAAAATATTTCCATTGTAAAAATAACTAGGAATAGAAATTGCACTAGGAAGAAATTAGGTATAATACACCAAATTTAACGCCAGCATGGTTAGAGAGCCTGCAATGACAGAATAAAGACAGACTTGCTTCGAGACCAGACATCTTCGGGTTCGGGTATATTTAATTTGCTCATGAAATTGGTATCCAGGAGGAGCTTACATGAACTTATTCCACTCGATATCACTTCATGTGATCCATTTCCCAAACACAAAAAATCATGCAAAGAAATGTTATAACTGACGGAGTGTCATACGGCTACACTTCTACATCTGAAATCTAGCATCTATAGTCTAGTAATTAAACATAACTCCGGGCATTAAGAAACGTTTTTGGGAAAGGACAGACGAACGTATTTCAAGTCTTGGTACTTATTTCGCTGGCCGGTTGTAAAAAAACACTTTATTGTATCTTACACATCTGCCATGTTTTTGCTCGGAGCTTGAACATTGGCGACCGACACAAGCATGTCAGTAGAGCGAGCAGTATAACATAAAATAGGGACGTAAAAACAAAAAAACAAGTTTGAAAGAAGGCCTGTGGAATTGATACGTTGGCGGAGGTTTAATGCTAGTGAATCGTGTTGAAGAAATTACTGAACTCTCGTTGTCGATGCCAAGGTATACCTTAATTACATTTGGGCTTGAGAAAAAAAAAATTATGTTTAGTTAAATCTTTCTGTAGTCTATGTGATTTGATTAAGCTAATGTATTACTTGACATGCGGAAGTGTTTGCTTTAGATTGCTCGTGTGCCCTATAGTGGAAGATTCGCCTCCTCCGGAAAGATACTTGAGGTCGTTAAGAGAGGAGGCCTCCGGTTGTTTCAAAATGTCTTCCTTTGATTTTACAACTTTGTCGGTTTATTTGTGACAACTTCATAGCATCTCGGCAGTTTGATTAGGATCACATGTACTATAAGTTCTTTTCACCTTTTAGTCAGGCAGCATAGCAACATGTCAGACAAAAGCGCCAAATTTGGTTTGTGCCTTCCTTGGGCCCTAACTATTGAATCTGGAACGGTTGCGAACATTTCGTAAAAATGCTATGGTAGATATAGAAGACAAAAACCTATAGAAAGGTCTGGGTCACAATAAAGGTATTGTTTCGTAATGATTTAGTACAATGGCCTCCTCTAATTTAATAACTTTTGACCAAAACACATGGACTGGTCACATTTAACATGCACTAAAAATATCCGTAGTACGTAAAGTCTCCCCCATCTATTCGGAATAAATTCGAAGAGCATGACAACTGGATTGTGAATAAGACCCTGAATAGATTCTTAGCAATGTCAATTGACCAACAACGCAATGAATTTGTTAAGGGTTAATTGGCTTGACTGAGAATGTAAATGCTTTCCGAACATGGATGGTATCAGGGCCCAAGCAATCATGACTTTTTGAAGAATGTTAAAAAGCTATCTAGTTGGAGAGCAGAAATTGCATCACGAAGAAGGTGCCCAAAAAATCTGATATGGGAAATACATTCTTGGATATTATTTATTGGACACGTGCAATATTTTTGACGAGTCTGTAGATAACACAGTGCGCACCATTAAAGAGCGATACAATGATTACTACAAAAATATAAACATTAACGACGGCAACGGCGACATAAAGTAATTTTGTAAAGGTTGGAAAAACTGGAATGTATATTTATATTGTTACGTACCAGTGTTGTTTTGTGTGGTTGGACGGTGGAAGTGCGTAAGCTTTAGACGATGGTGCTTGTACTTACTTGTAATGGATTTTTAATAGCCATTGATGGGAAGATGTACATCAAACTCTCTGAACGCCCTGAAAAATGTCAAGTTTTACGACCAAAATAATACTGGAAACGGTGGCAGAATGACAATGGCCTCGCTCACATCAAGTCTACAATAATGCTTAGGTTTTCTTGTGTTAATAAATGTATAATTATTCGTACACGCGTATTTCGGCTTAGTATAAATTCACAAATTTGCAGTTTTGGCATAGTTTTTAGTTATTATTATTATTTTAGGCAATTATTGTTTATTAAAAATTATGCTCACTTTTGAAGACCCATCAAGAAATCCAGTTTGATTCACAGTCATAAAGACTGATTCTTGTATCATGTTTTTACTGGCCGTCTTTTGATAGCGTAGGCATTGATCACTTAACAGAAATGGAAAGAGGGACACGGTGCCATCTTTCCTGTCCCTCAGAATGGGTGCCTATGTTGAAGTATATCTATTAAGCTGAACAACCTTTAGTCAAGTATATCATATATAAAATCACATGTCAATCTCACTGTCGGTTTTAAATCACTAGCTACGTGATTAGAAATGTATAGTTATTGGAATTTTTTTTTTCATTTTATTTCTTTATGTTTTTCAAATGAGTTTCCAATCATGATAGTAGCATGCTAGACTAATGAACCGATAATGATACGTCGTAAAGAAGGCTTCGGCTAACTAATTAATTGTCACTAAGACAATTTACAAGTAAGCAAAAGATTTATCTGCAGGATGTATATTGGCGATATAAACTGAACATAACAACACCCTCATTTGAACAAAGACTTTCGATTCATTCATTATTCGATAATTTATTCTATGTTATTGAAAATATCAATGCCTGAATTATTTTTTACTCATTAGGCCCTCCTAGGCACAGCTGCTTACTTAGTAATTAAAGATATAAATATCATTTATGGAAGTATTTGTTTGGTGGCTTAAAATCTTACGAGCAGTTTCACGTCACATTTCATATTCTCCATAACATAACTTTAGCTGATAAGAGGGGTTTCGCAGCTATGTGGGGTGAGTTACGAACGACAGTTCTTTGAAGAATCTTTGAATGAAGTATTTAAAAAATTACTATTTAGAGTGTAAAAAACCGACCTCATCAGTTCAATATTCTTTTAAAAATACATATATATTCCTTTATTTCTTTTGCCAATGAGGATACGAGAAAAGGTGGGATATTGTGATATATGGAACACATAAAGCAACAAAGTCACAAAGTTATACCTTGAACACGTACAACGGTTACTGATGCTTATATGTTACACATAAAAACGATCCGAACCTCATGCTGTCAAACGTTGTTGTATGTTTAAATATTATTTCCCAACACGACCTTCGAACTTTAGACTGTATTGACGAATAACAACGTAGAATATGGTTTTGTTTTCTCTGATAACATGGGCACTATATATTATATCGAGTCATCAAGATATTTGAGGACCTAAGGACCATTGCGATGATGTAATGTATATATGTTCTGTGATGTAATACGCATAGAGGCATGCTTATTAACACCAATTAGTAAAGTGTTTAATGATAATTTGTTTGTGAAATTGCAGTTTTTAGAAGAAAAAAAAACATTTTGTAGTAAAAGTGAAATAAACTTGTTATTCCCGGTAAAATTATACTGTTTCCAGTTTTAAAGGTTTTGCACGACTGTAGTGGATTTTTTGGTATGAGCATTAAAAACCCTTGCACCTTGACTTTTTCCAAAAGATAATAATTGTTCCCCCCCCCCCAAAAAAAAAATTAGTATATTTTTTCTCCAGGCGATGAATGTTATAAAACGTGAATTGCACTCTTACATTGACGTTAACTCTTACATCAATTCTTACATGTATTTCGTTCTAATTTTCTCTGCCACAACATTACTGGCAAAACAAATGATTGCCAGAAATTTTCAACGGACGTTTTACTTTATTTTTCAGGGATCCCTTTTTGTCCCTTTCATTAAAAATCACTTCACTTTCAACCAAGATATGTTATGATAATAAGATTGCACAAAGATAAAAACCATTTATTGCTATACAGACAGATGGGGCTAGACATATGGATAGTTCAGAAGGAGTTAGGGAAAGTCTTGGTAACCACGGTCAAGTTACTATATATTACGTGAAAATTACCAAAACAAAGAAGCGTTTTGTAAATTGACTGTATTTTGGTGCCAGTTATCATATATAATACATAAATAATGATATGATGCAATTTGCATTGCTCTCAGAACGGTGAAAATAAACCAATCTTTCAAATAGATATTTTAAATAATATTTTTTTACTCCTTGAAAATGTTTTTTATTTGTTTCCTACCCTTGGTAACATATGGAAATCCATGTGATGCTATATACAGTGGCATGTGTATTCACAAGCATAAGTACATTTGATTTTCGAAAGGCACACGTTTTACGATTGAATAGTTACGTAGAGTAAATATCACTAAATTGAAGAGTGAAATTAATCTAAAGTGCATCATTAAGTAATATCAAACTGGTAGCATTTGATAAAATATTCTTCCTCAACTTATGGATTTACATTGCGTCGGTATCTGAGTAGAGCCCAGTTAAGGTTTCCGTTTATGTTTACTCGAAATTACTAACTGACAGTTATAGGGTTGCCACTGAATAATGAAATATATATACGTCTACGAAGACTGTCAAACCATTGCAAAGATATATGTTTATCACCCGTTTTAAGTCCCTCTATCTCTGCATGAACGTTTTTAAAACCCATGTTGTATAACGGTAATTTTCGTTTAATGATGGCGTAATCACATCGGCCTGACGGTTAATCTTGTATCTGTTTTGACAACACTTTCCAGTAAAGAAACAATGTGACAGTTCTAGCTTTCAATAATTTATGATTTCATGTGCGTTGTGACGGGTCACACTGAGTAATTGTCAAACAATAACATAAGAGCTCACACAGTATTGACACTTCACACTGCAGCATTCCTGCGCCGCTTCTTTTATTTCGATTAATAGGTTCTCAGAACAGATAACAAACAACCAACGCTAACCTTCCATGAGTCAGGTTCAGGGGTACATGAAAGAGTAAAACAGGAAATATTTGTAGATGTGATCCA
>JAODFY010089306.1:0-11805 GCA_027580055.1 Paracaudina chilensis | reverse complement strand
AAAAGGAAAGTAGCATAAACGAAAGTCCTTCATATTAATTGCCATGTTATCCTCGCATGCTATACGCTAGATTTCGTATTCAATGGTTATATTTAGTATCGTCAATTGTTCGTGTTAATATATCAGAGCAGATAAGAGACAAAGCTATTTTCAAAGAAAGCAGAGTATAGTATATAGAAACTGTTGTCATTTGCATGTTATCACTTGGGTTACATTTGGAGGTTAAATGAGAAATGTGCTCGTTATTGATTGACATAATGCATATTATACCTGACGATAATCCACCCGATCCTCGGACAATTACTTTCTTTGGTGTACTTTCTTGTCTCGAGAAGTATTATCCCACATGATAAGTTAGTCTAGTTTAGCGAAACTACTCTAGATTAGTTGTAGATTTGTTGTATCGAGGAGCAATATCCCACATGATAAGTTAGTCTAGGTTAGCGAGACTACTAGATTAGTTGTAGATTTGTTTTATCGAGGAGTAATATCCCACAAGTTGGGTTAGGTTAGCGAGACTACTAGATTTGTTAATAAACATCCGTTACCTTTCACGGGTTACAAATTGGATCATGTAAATCTTTACAAAATTTGCTTATGTTGAATTTCTCTATTTTCTTTCCTTCACCCCATATACACACCCAATCCGCAAGATTATGTAATGCATGGTATTACTTCTCGAGACAACAAATCGAGAACAAATCTTGTAGTCTCGTTAACTTAACCTAAGTTAACATGTATAATATTACTTCTCGAGACAAGAAGAAGAAAGGATTTGTCCGTGGATTAGGTGCTATGCATAAACTTTGGTTATCTACTCTATCTAGCTCAATGTATACAACAATAATGACTTCCGACCAATTGGGAGCAAGTATTTTGTTGACGTTAATACTATAGTTTCATATTCACTATGATTAGCTGAAGTATACTAATCCCTGCCTATAAAAAAGGTTTATGGCAGTAAAATAATCTATTCGCACTGAGCAGCACGTCCGTCATTACCATTGGAATTTAACCAGCTAATACGTGATGAACTACCAGAACAACATCCCTTTAAAAGTATGTGTGTTTAATCACGGTAGTCTATTATTGACTCATTCTTTTCTTCAAACATGGATTGTATGATGATGATGTAAGGAGAGGGCGGTGTTGATGGTATCAAAAGAGGCGGGGTTGTGTGACGAGGAGCCGTAAATAGTGTTTCGAAACTCCAACCGGGTGCTGACCACTGGCGGCGCCTCTGAGGTGCATGGAACACCCCCATAAATATAAACCTATATAAAAAAATATTTGGGGATCGCAGACTGTTTACATTTTCTACTGCGCGCCTCATTTCATCGTACATGCCTTGTATTATGTGCAAGTATGAAGTTTTAACTAGTTTAAGTTTAGTTTAAACTAGGATTTTAAATCTGGGATTCAAACTGATCATGGAATGCCGGTCCTCAGAATAGTAGTAGTATGGGAGATGAATGGGACATGGAAGAAACATATTTATTTCTACAACTGGGATAATATTTGGTCTTTGTTATTTGATCGTCCTCGTGACTTTTTTTAAACAGGAGGTAGCATTTCCAAAACACTTTGTGTGTAAACTGAGCAGTTAGCACATTTGGTTTCAATATAGTCACTATGACATTGATACTCTCAAAAATGATTGAGATGACAAATGGTGGCCTCTATAAATTTTGAACAAATGTTTTGGTGAATTTGTTTAAGCCCTAAGACCGTTGGAACTTTGTTGTCATTTCCAGAAATGACAAGTTATTTCCAGAAGATAATGCAACATGACTTCTGGAAATATCCGAATATGCAAACGTTACTGTTTGTTGTTTTTCACCGTCATCCTGAAATTAAAAGGAAGTTCCCACTGCTTTCCCTGTTTCCAAAAAAAAAAAAAGCGTTGTATTATAAATTATTATACTATTAGTGCTGTCATGACGTCCTGAAATATGTTTTGCGTGTACCACAATCAATATGTATCATTTAGTAATATGAACAGTTCCAAGAATCATCGAGCAAACAATGAATTAATTGGATTTATATTTATATATGCATGTTCAGTCATTTCAGTCAGTATTGTCAACCGTAAAAAGAGCATTTAACCATAAACCATAAACCCATAAACGTGTTGTCTAAACGGTAACAAACATTCATTGCCTATAGTTGGTCCTAAATTAAAGTAAAAAAAAAAACATAATCATAAGTCGTCGAAAAATCATCTGATTCATTATTATTATTCATGCCCATGCATCATTACAGTCAGTATAATTAACCATAAAACAGAAAATATTGAACACTTCAATGTTTCTTTCTTGGTTATTTCATGATTTAAAACAAAATATAAAATTATAGTAAGCATTTTTCTATATATCTACTCTCAATATATACTGCTATCAATATAACGATCACACTAAGGTAACGGCCGTTAGCTTGTCACTCAATATTCTCAACTCATTATATTAACAACTCATTATATCTTACAAAGCAAAGCCCTTTGCTTCTCATGTCCCTCGATATTGTCTAGGGGCAACGATAATAAAGACTTTCTAGTAGTATGCAACTCAGTAATCCGGCCTCCAGCTTGTCTCCAAATACTTACTTAAAACGACAACTCGCGATTTTACGCCACTTGATTTCTATTGCAGGAATCTAAATAATAGAAAAAGTGTATGTGAGGAGACGGTGTTGTAAAAGAAATAACAGTGAAGATACATGAATGGACCAGAGTATGCCTAAAGATACATTAGCGTTCGTTGTACAAGACAGGTAAGGGTGAAATGACGTGAAAGTACGTAGCATTGATGGGCGTCTATCTTTAAGGACTGTCCATTTTAACAGTCTCACCACATTTTTTCGCTTGACAAACACCCAGTACAGGGGTAAGCTGAATACGGTTTGGCATGGGCGTGAAACACATGATTTTATTCACATTATGCTATTTTAATTAAAACGTACATAACATAACTTTGCAAAGTTTCTACACTTTTAACCCTTATCCGCATTTTTGGTGGAAATCGACCTGGGAGTGACGTCAGGTCACGCTCCACTGAGCATCACTTGACGCGGCCGCGGTTTGCAGTCCCTACTCGCTGTTTCGAGGCCCGCGTCAACCAGTACGAAGGGTGCGGATAAGGGTTAACCCTTATCCGCATTTTTGGTCGAAATCGACCAAGATATGCGCATGCTCCTGGGAGTGACGTCAGGTCACGCTCCACTGAGCATCAATTGACGCGGCCGCGGTTTTCAGTCGCTACTCGCAGTTTCGAGGCCCGCGTCAACCAGTACGGAGCGTGCGGATAAGGGTTAATTAAAGGTTATACTGTTTTTTTTTTCTATTCTTATTCTGTGTTCTTTTAAAAATGTTTGTATTTTCCTGTATGATTAGCTATTCTTTTCTGCACTCAATTTATTTATTTTTCAGTTAACTTTAAGCCTTGTAGTCTTTAAAATATATTTTCTTTGTTGTCTGTTTTGCCCTGATGGCCGCCCATAAGCCGCCAGTAAGAAATATTTATGTGTTAATCTCACGATTATACCTTCCGAACAACATGTGATTCTGGAGGTTGATCTCTATTATATCTTTCCCAAAGTCCCAAATGGAAGGACGTATAAGGTTTGATTACTGGAATTGATAGTCCTCTCCATGTGACACTTTTACAATCTCGTTAAAGATGTATACAGGTATATGAAGCAAACACATATTTAAGGTGTCGAAGGTCACTAGATTTAATCTTGTCACGCCGCATATGCATTGGCATCCCCCATATGCATAGGCGTATAGGTATAACGATTTCCGACATTCAGCTATGTACATTGCTAGGTTTGACGGCATGAGCGAAACAGCCTGGAATGGTCGTTGCATTATCGTGTTTTGGTTTCCTGCCATGGAGAGTTACTTGCCGTGACATCACGGGGCAAAATCACTGACGTATACGTATGGTGTCGTTTGTTTCAATGATTTGGCAGCTTCTTGTCATTTATCGATCGCTCATTTTATAAAAAGGATTTCTGGTTTATGTTAGCTACATGTATAAGCTGTATATGATTTGTATAGGATGAATATATGCGAGGTAAGTGGACTGTCATAAATGAGGATTTTGAACAATGATAGAATTTTGGTTAGAATGAATTAATTACTCATATTTTACAGGTTGTTCTTTTTGTTCAAAATGACAAAACGAATGAAGGCAGGTATGCATGCATTGCAAATGGCGCAAAACCTCAGGTGAGATATTTTATTAATACCTTTGAGGAACTCGGCGGCTGAAATATGGCGCTAGTTTGTAACATGCTTCTTCTAATTGTAACATTTCTTCTTCTGATGTTTCCAGTCGACGGCGTGAACGTGACATTTTGCCTACAACAGTGGGACTGTAAATGGAATAATGAGATACCCTTCGCTCGTGCGAGCGGGAGGTGTACTGTTATCCGGGAAGGATATTTCCCTATCGATGGTCCGTCAACGGTTGCCCCACCGGGACCTTGGAACATTGTCATTGACTGTCAACACAGAAACGGAAACACGACAGAAATGTTTCAGTGCATCAAACTTTTAACGGAGTATGCAGAAGTTATATCGTTAAATATTAAATCATGCAAAGGATTAGAATTACACGACGGCGACTTGGACCAGTTTTCATCGATGGAAGAGTTTAACATTACTTACTCTTCCATACTTACCATTGGAGACCACGTCTTTTACAAGACGCGGAGCATTGTCTCCATAGATATACTACAAGACAGTTACATGAGCGGTATATCTGATTACCCAAAAGCACTTATCGGGTCAGCTGTGGCTAATAGCTCATCTTCACCAGAATCAAACTCTTCGCGTTCGTTTTTGCCAAATTTGCAAAATCTGCTCATACAAAGCTTTTTATTTCGCTCTGGGATTCCACTGAATGCATTTCATAATTTGGATAATATACATATGCTGGTATTTGCTTTCGTCAACATTAATAACACCGCCGTTCAGAGCATGCGGAATTTGAGGAATCTTACACATTTGAAAATTTATGATAGCAATCATATAGATGAACTTCCTCCAGAATTTTCGTCATTTATGCCTAACCTCCGTCACTTGGAACTGTCACATACGAATATCACCGACATAACGCCTGATCATTTCGTCTCTTTTTCGAAGTTGGAAACGTTGATTCTAGAGAATAATTTAATTTCAACCATAAACTTAACATCATTTACTAATTTAATAAATTTGAAAAGTCTGTCATTGAGTGGAAATAACGGTTTACAACGGATACCATATTTGACAAATATGGTACAAATAGAAAAACTTGATCTTAGCGACTGCATGATATCAAATTTGTCTCCCAAACTCTTCTCAAATGTTGATCACTTGAAGGTTATCAAATTAGAAAGGAACATATTGATAAAAATCCCACCGCTTTTTACGAATTTTCCAAATCAGATCGCAATGAAAAACATAGAACAGATAGATATTTCTAACAATCGTTTAACAACTGTTGGTAACTACACATTTGTTAATTTACCAAATTTAAAGTCAATCCTATTACATGGGAATGATATTACTTCCGTAGATCGTAGAGCGTTCTTTAATCTGGATAGAATAACCGACATTCTTTTATATAACAACCGAATCAAAGAGATCTCCGTTGATACGTTTTATGGCATTACTACATTGACGAACTTGGATCTAAGTGACAACATGTTAACAAATTTCCCAAAGTTCAACAATGTCAATTGGGAATCTGATCGAACAGATGGGCTCCCCAAAAACCCGTTTCACACGGACCTGAGATCAAATAATTTACTATGTGACTGTGAAATGTTCTCCGTTTTACAATTTGTAATAACTAGCGGCAGTACATTGGAAGGTCCATATTTTCAAAACGTTATTTGGCCAGGAAGTTTCCTTTTATCGAATCAACGATACACTGGGGATATCGATATTACCTGTCGAACGTCTTTTAACGGAAATCAACGAATGCACGACATGTTATTATATCCCAAAAAGTTTTACTCTAAAATGATTGTTCCAGGACAATGCGCTCCTCGGTGCGACTGTTATTTTCGCTGTGCTGACCGCAACGTTATCGCTTATTGTAGCGACACTGCCTTGGATGAAATACCAAGAGAATTACCTCCATCCACCAACTTTCTCATTTTAAGGGCAAACATCTCAAAGTTAACTACGAACTCATTTTCGCATTTACCAAGCCTAACGGGTATTGATATTACCGACAACAACATTCACAGTATAGAGAGTGGGACATTTTACAGTTTACACAATTTGAATAGTTTAATTCTTCGTTACAATAGTTTGACTCGGATAGATCCCGGTTACTTTAACATTTCCTCGCCAGTTTTTTGGTCCCTGGATATATCTTCCAATAAAATTTCTAAAATTGATGAATCAAGTTTTTTAACAGTTCCTTCGTTACAAAATTTAAACATCTCGTATAACAGTTTAACTTCCATCCCATCTGGAATATTTGACAGCTTAAAAAATCTTACCTTCTTGTGGATTGCAGGAAACCTCTTTAACTGTAGTTGTAATATGTTAAATTTCACAAAATGGTACACACGAGTGGCATTCGTACCATCAGGCAAATCGTTTAACAGTGACATTGCAGACTTGGAATGTGTACAATTTGCAAACGAGACGGAACTTTATGATTGGGTGGAAGAAATGGAACCCATTTGTCACCCACCACCCACTGGTATCCAAAATGTAGAACCATTTAGCTGGGTGGTTTTAGTATCTGTTTGTGTTGCTGCGATTGTTGTAACTGCAATGATTTCTGGTTTAATCTATAGATATCGTTTGGAAATACTTGTTCTGATTTATATCAGAACAGGTTTCAAAATTTTCGGCAGGGATGAGCAGGAGGACGCGGAGAAAGATTTCGATGCTTTCATTTCCTTTAGCAGCCTGGATAGACAATTTGTAATAGAAGAGCTGCTAGTACATCTCGAAAGCGAAGAGAATCAAAGGAAACTGTGCATACATCATCGAGATTTTGTCGTCGGCGAGTGCATTGTCACAAACATTATCAACGCCATTGAAAGTAGTCGTAAGATCTTGATTCTGTGCTCTAAAAATTACTTGGAAAGTGAATGGTGCTCCTATGAGTTTAAAACATCTCATCAGCAAGCCCTGAGAGACAGGAGTCAGCGCATTGTCCTGGTCATGATGGAAGACATCGACAAGGAAGGCTTAGATAAGGATATTAAGGCCTATATATCGACGAACACATACATAAGCAAGTCAGATCCAATGTTTTGGTCCAAGCTAATGTATTGCATTCCAAAAGGCAATGGTGCAGTAGTAGATATTGACACTAATAGAGAGACGCAAGTAGGCCTAACTTCTTTTTAAGTAAGAAAGAACAAACTATATGTCACGTAAAGCTTAATCACGTCTAGCGTTCAATTCCCCTATATATTCATTACAATATGGTTGTCAAAAATTATATTTTAGAAGAGGACAAATGCAGTACACAACGGTCATTTTGGATGGAGTGATTGCATATGTGCATGCCTATACAGGCATGTGTACATATGTGTGTCCATGACGCTCACATTCTTTATAAGGCCAGCAAACATCAGAGAGCTTTATAATTATATTTTATAAAATATAACAATTTGATTAACCAAAACAAAATATAAATATGTTGGGTATCATGTATTGCTACTCAGCCATTACCGAAACCACGTAAAAATATTAATGTATATTTGTATTGTATTCCAGATAGATTAATTGCGATTATATACTGGCCACCAGTGCTGATACATGTAGCTAGGGTAACCTAGATGATGTTATGTGGTTGGTACTCATTATACGTCGGATGAGTCGAGCGAAATGATGTCATGACTGTGTAGTGCCCTGTTAATAGCCAATGGATTGTTCTGTTCTTTAGATTGGAGAACTGTATATTACGAACAATATGTTTACCTCTCATTTATCAGTAATAGCCTATATATGCAAGAACTCTGTAAGGCTGATCAGTTCATATTATGCATGAGACTTCGACCAATCACGAATAATTAGAATTCATAATTGGTGGAATTCATAATCAGGGAGAGATACTACGGTCTTAATTAAATATCATCCAGTCAAAGTGTTGTATCAAATTAGTTCCAATATTTGAAGAATTTGGGAACAATTTATAAACTGTTATCCTTGTTCGCACAAAAAAAAAAAGGCTACATGGAATGAATTTATTAAAGCAATACTCAGGGTTTGAGCCCTGGGAAATACCCTTCTTTCACCAAAAGGAGATTTTGCGATTCGTTTTCCTTTGTTGGTTATGATTAAAAGACTCCCTTGAAATTTCACATCGTAAATCGCCCTGTTTGCGACGAAATTAGAACTTAGCTGCATGAGTGTTTCATTTTGTAGCAGAAATAGACCAACAGTGTAGATATCACCTGCTGAGTGGTATCTGTAAATAGATATGCTATCTTATTAGTCTTCTTGCTTTTATGTATTTAGCTAATTTTATGCACTTCCTCTTTAAAATATGTTCCGTCCTGACCTGAAAAGTTTGTGAAAGTTCAAGTTCGGTGTGGTCCTTGATTGTGGTAGTTCAGTAATTAATGTACTACTCAACCCTCATTTCCAAGAATGATGCATGATACACCTGTCCTCCTCTCTGACCATCAGCTGACTCATGTGATCTTCAGGGTTACTCTGTTCTTAACCACCTGGTGAATGATGTCATGCAGGCTTACATTCCACTCCACTTCTTTACCACTAGTTGCAGTTTATGGCAATGATATTAGTTCATCATGATTTCAATTAATGGGATTGGTTTATTATTGTTTTACCTTTAAGTAATGGATTAGTCCGAAAGTGTTTTAGATTTAGTTTTCGGTTGTAAAGGCTTGTATTCAGATTTGAAACGTTAAGAGAATATCACAAAATATATTCCCCATCTCTGTTAAATTAAAAGAACAATAAGTCTGCAGTAAAATCAACTTAATTCTATTATTGCACTTACTAAATTTTGTTATATCCCGAAGTTTTAATTTACAACGATCTCATATTCATTGCCTGATGTGGTACCTTGTTGCCTTTACTGAGGAACCTGTCATATATCAGTCTGACAATTATCACTAAAAGTAAAGTTGTGCTGTAACTATATTTTATAACCATTGAGTTACCCATTGAACAAGAAGAATTTATCACTGTGTCCTGCTGGAACTGTTACCAACCTCTATCTACATTGTGGGCTTGTCGCCCGTCCTATATAACTTAGGTGAAAGGCCTAATTATTGTTCCTAGAGTCATTAATTTCAGGTGGTCGGGTGTCCACCTGAAATTCTACTTCCTACTACGAGGGTGAAGAAGATAGTGCAGCCCTATGACTGCCATCTATAAATGAGATAAGCGCTTCCCCTATCTTTTTATGTGCACATTGATATATGGCCATTAGTGCAAAATAAAAAATAACACCAAACGATCACGAATATTCACAACAATTTAACGGCTATCAGAAAGAAAAATTCAAACGTGGAATTGGAAGCAATTGGAAAGGTAATGGATTAAAACGAACACAAATAATAACATGGACAGATAATCAACATTCTTCGTATTTCCATAGCAACCGCGCCGCTAGGAAACATAATGGATAACAACCGGACCGCTAGGAACAGAATGAAATGCTAGATTATGCACAGCACTAGCAATGTTCATGTAGTCAGTTTAAATTTAACTTATGTGTACGTACGTATATCATATGACACAGACGTGCGTACGTATGTTGACATGTATGTCAACGAACGAGTGGACAGTCTAGAACAGTATGCATGGTATATCTTTGTGTTGAACTATACGATCATTTTGGATTCATCATGGAATATATTAAACAGTTGAACATTAGACCTAACGTTAGGCTAAGTCCGTAACGATAATTCTTGTGTGTGTGTGTGCGTGTTTTGGCCACACGCGCCTTCGTGTTTCTTGCTAGGCCTAAGGACTGCTTGCGAAAGGTAAATCAGATTTATTGGCGCCTATAGATTGGGGCTAGGGATATGCCTAACGTTCGTCCAAATGTTAGGATATATAATGTAACGGTGTCACATTTTCGCAATTTTGTGTAAGCCGCTCTATAGCCTTGTATTCATACGCCGGTGATTGACCGGGCATTATCCATTTCAACCGTATAGTTATCCATCGGTTAACCCACGGTCAGCTGACTATAATGGATCAATCAGATTGTAGAATTGTAACTAGGTATGAATGAATATATGAAACTGTTGGCATCGTGTTCAATGTGTTTCATGTATTTTTAATTGCCAGTCTCACAAAGTTATAGACTTATAAGACTAAATATTCCCACATTATTTTTCTATTATTAATGACAAGAACCCCAGTTCTTTCTGAAAGTAATAAATTTACATGACATCCTCTCACATATATACACAAGTAATGCCCTTGGGTGTAGGCAATTGTACGTATGCCATTTAAAAAGAAAATCAATAAAAATAATAACAAAACTATATCATCCGCTTAGCAGCCGGATGTTGGGCGTGTCCAATCTCGATCAAGTCATACCAAGAATATATGCAACCCGCTCATAATTTGACACCAATCCAAGAAATAGTGACGTCCGAACATCATTCTAGAGCACTAGGCTCGACCTGGGAATATTACATGGACACACGTAATATTCAAGGTTACAACGGCACCATCATCTTCCGTGTGCCATTGTCAGCTAAAATGATGTTGTCTCTGTAGTATCTTTACCCTATAAGAGTAATTGATTAACCCTATTATTTCCATGGCGTATTCCTAATGAATATTCATGATTGTATGTTCCCGCCATGAAGTCACATGATTATATGTGCAGACACACCTGTATGTTGAAAATAAAAAAAATATCAGAGGAGAATACACCAGCACAGAACACACATCATCTCCTCTCATCTCCTCTCTCTGTCCACGACGGACAGAACAGTCTCACTCGCAAAACTTGGATATTCGCCATGCCAACCCTGTACACACATAAAGCCACTCCTCAAGAAACATACAAATTAAAGAGGTTTGGAAATCGATACATTGATACAACAGACGTATATATGGAGAGTAGCCGATCGAGTACAGTACAGTTCCGCTTTTAGATTCGCAAGTATGTTTCTGTTAGAAATGAAGCTCTTGCGGAATAAAAAGCGGAACAGTATACTGTACATTTTCTGTTCGGTATCACGCTTTCAGTCTCATGTTGGTCCTGGCGATCCGTTGTTCAGACTAAAATTATCAAAAAATTACCCTGTCTGATTGGGGTGATGTAAACACGGCAAAAGTGATAAAAAATATGGAGAGGTCACACCCACGACGAATAACTTATGCGATCAAGTTGAGTAACCTATGCGTTCAAGTTAAATAACCTATGTCATCGATTTGGCGTGTGTTTGTATGCGTGTGTGGACAGGTATTGCAACAAGTCCGAGGACTTGAACAAAGGAATTTCAGGTGCTCGGAAAAAAATCAAGAAAATGAATTCAAGTCATCAAAATGTCAAAATTTTGAAAATTTACGTTTTGTCGAGATCAGCAACTCATCAAATGAACAACAAATGAAAATCTGACGAGATAACAACAACTCGTAAAAATGACAAAAAATTGAAAACCTCTTGACGATCGAGATGCGATAACTTGATAAAATGACGTTTCGACGCGATGCAACAATTCGTTAAAATTTAGAAAAAAATCTATACTACATAATTGAAAGCTATCATCTAAAACCGTAATTTCACTCAATTGTTGATTGAGGTGGATTGGGGGGGGGGGGGGCTGTCCCCCAGGCGCGTAGCACCA
>JAODFY010089196.1:0-11807 GCA_027580055.1 Paracaudina chilensis | reverse complement strand
GTTTCATCTATGTTTCCCCTATTTAGGTAGCCTGATTACAAGGTTTTCAACACTTAACCTATGTTGACCTCAAATGGCCTTTGACCTCCTAAATAATCGATATGGTTCATCTACTCAATATGGCTGACTTACATACTAACTATGACTTTCATCCAAGTTTCCCTTATTGAGTTTGCCCGATTACAAGTTTTTCAACATTTAACCCATATTGACCTCAAACGACCTTTGAACTAAAAACAAAAAGCATGCCAACTTGACTGCAAAGGTTCCGTGCCAGCCTTCGGCATCGGAACCAAATATTGAAATAGCTCATGTATGGCTTTGGAAAGGGCACTTTTTCATGCTATGGAAATATGTGGGGATGTGCCCCCATTTCCAGTTATGCCCCCCTCACTGACCCCTCTCTCAAAAATTTCAATGACTCTTAACCTCTTTTGCATGAGTGACGATGGCTTGTCCCAGGGGATGTTCACTGCCAGATTCAGCAGTGCCGCAGATCGCCAGGAACTCCGGCTCTGAGAGCTGGTCTACGGGGACAAACAGCTTGGTCAGCTTCACTCGGGGGACACCCCTGGTGATGGTTCCGGTCTTGTCAAATACAATTGTTTTAATCTGGTGAATAGAAGGGAGAATAAATGTCAGTTGTGCATGGGTTAAAAATTCAAGGCACATACAGTGCATGTGTTCACACACACATGTGTGTGTGTGTGTGGACAGGTTTTGCAGCAGGTCCGAGGACTTGAACAAAGGAATTTCAGGTCCTCGGAAGAAGAATTCAATAAGAACAAAAGGTCCTCGGACGTTCAAACAATGGTTAGGGTGTTGTCAAGGGGTAGGGTTAGAATAAAGGATATTTCTGTGGAGTCCTCAGACTGAATGCAATGTGTGGACAGATTTTGCAGCAGGTCCGAGGACTTGAACAAAGGAATTTAGGTTCTAACCTGACAATACCCTAACCATTATTCAAACATCCGAGGACCTTTTGTTCCTACTGAATTCTTCTTCCGAGGACCTGAAATTCCTTTGTTCAAGTCCTCGGACCTGCTGCAAAACATGTCCACACACATACGCTGCGTGACCGCATAGTTTCCTTTGGCAAGGAATCAAAAAAAGAGTAGTACAGACTCAAAGGTGGAATTCCCATTGGAAATTTGGGAAAATGAAAGCTTCTGGATGCAACATGAAACTGTGATGTCACAAATCTTGCCAGATTCTTAATGAAAACGAAAATGTGAACTGATTTCAAACGTTCATATTGCTGCACCACTTCTGTGTAGTCTTTCCACCTCATATGACCGTTTTTTTTTTTTCACTTTATTGTTGAAGATGATTGTCGTCTTGTTTATTGTTTACATTGTTGGTCAATCGTGTACATTGTTTTCCACTCACCTTGTGTGCCATCTCAAGAGGTTCCCCTCCCTTGATGAGGATCCCGTTTTGCGCACCGACCCCTGTCCCCACCATGACCGCCGTTGGCGTAGCCAGACCCAGAGCGCAGGGGCAGGCGATCGCCAAGACGGCAATGGCTACTTGGAAAGAAAAGCTCAGGATGATTTCTGTGTCGCTGGCGTCAGGGCTTTGGTTCTGAGGGAGAAAGAATTACAATATTATCTCTTCAGTCCTGTGGGGGTGCCTGCATACCCCCCTCCCATTGCGCATTTAAAAAAATCGTGCAAATGATTTTTTATTGTTTTTATTGAGCCTTTTACTTTAGTTTTTATGGTTGTTCTTATTAATATTTATTGATTTTTATTTTTGAATTTTTAGTGATTATTTGATTTGATTTTGTATTGATTTGTATTTACTACATTGTTTTTGTTTGTTTCAATAAGCCTTTTTTGGCAATTCATCAAGAAGCAATTGCTAATAGAACAATTAGGGAGTATAATAAAAAAGATACAATGATGGTTAGCTCTGTGGTTACAATGCCGGTGACTACGGTTAGTGAAGTCCCCAGTTCGAGTCTCTTCAAGATCAATGTGTGTCGTCTAGTTACAGAGTTGCAATTCGAATTGACAATTCATAATGGATGTTAAATATGAATGTTCAAAACTGACCTTGGTCAGCTCGCATTTATTAACCTGTAAAAGGTTGCTAGCTGAGAGTTGAAGGAGGACACTCAATCCTCAAGAATATATAATGCACTTCTCGAGACAACAAAGCTATAACAAATCTAGTCTCACTACCTATCATGTAGGATATTATTTCTCGAGACAAGAAGGAAGTAATTGTCCATGGATTAGGTGAGGAGGATCATATATAAATACACTCATTTTTTAATTTATGCAGTGTGAAGCATTAATTTGTCTTTCAATAATGATTAAACTTTTATGAATTCAAACATGATACCAGAACATCCCGGAATAAGTTAAAACTATTTAAATGTAATATCTTTCCTTTTTTTTTCTTCGCTTTTATCTGTGGCTTTCCTTCTGAATCAGGATATGCAAAATAAAATGCTTCTGAAATTCTAGTGCTTCATAACAAGCGTGACTTCTTAAATCCTTAAAAACCGAATGATTGACTCACGTCATTAGTGGGAATTCGACTTGGATCTGTAAAACCGATAGCCATCCAGATTCCAAGAGTTGAGAGAGACAGAAGTAGAATGCCAGGAACAAAGATCCCTGATATCTTATCTGCAACCTGTTGTATAGGTGCCTGGAAACCATAAAAACAAAGATTAATTAAAATCCCACTACTGACACCACATGAAAAAGAACTGCATCATGGCCTTTGACCCATATGATTTAGAACACTGTATTGCATGGACATTTGAAAATGCCTACGAAAAAATCTTTAGATCGAAGATCTCCACATGTTTATAGTAGTATGGGAAATCACAGAAAATCAGTCACTGTGATATTATCTAAAATCCCACTGCTTCCACCACATGTAAAACAGCTTCATGATATGTTGGGCATATCTTATGTTTACCTTTGGCAAATAACCAATGAAAACTCAGTGTACTGAATATTATTTAAAACGAAAACCTGTACAAAGTTTACATATGTCAGTGCCTTGTACCAGATTTGTCAGTACAAGTCGTCATGAATTGGTATGTGAAATCAAAGAACTGACACTGTCCCTTACCTTAGAAGTTTGTGCATCTTGAATGAGTTTAACAATCTGAGCCAGTGTGCTCTCAGCTCCGACAAGAGTGGCTTCTATCAAGAGGTTTCCATTAGTGTTCATAGATCCACCAATGACAACTCCACCTGTGATTAAAACATAGTAAACACATATCCATGACAACAAGCATGATATTGCAAAAAAAAATTAAATCAAATTACAGTTCTAGGGAAGTCTCCTATCTACTACAGTTACTGATAAAAATGATTGAAATTCTCAAATCCCACTGCTGCCACCATCACATGTCAAACAGCACCATTATGATGTAAGAAATGGAAGTCATGTTAGACCATGTAATAAAAAGCATAATAAAAACAGCATAATTAAAAAAGTTATATCACAAAGGAAAATTAAATGGATTTTGCCAGTCAGGCAAAACTTACTGATTCTTCAGCTCAATTGAAAAATCACACTCATTTTTCCCTTGCCATAAAATGAACATTTCTGCAAACAAACAGACAGCCACATTTCACCTTTTTTCTTGACGACGGGCATTGACTCGCCAGTGATGAGAGACTCGTCCACACATGATGATCCATCGACCACCCGCCCATCCACCGGTATCTTTCCCCCTGGGAGGACCTTCAGAATGTCCCCCTTCTGAACCAGTTCCACCTCTATTTGCCTTTCAGTCAGTATCTGCATGTCGTCGTTCACTGTGACTAATGATGCCTCAGATGGTTGCAGCGACATCAACTTGGAAAGGGCATCTGAAGTCTTGGCCTAAATATAAGAACAAGGTGTCACATGGCATTTATATTTAATGAGGCTTTTATATCACAAAGGAAATTCAGATGGGTTTTGTCTAGCAAAACTCGCAGATTCTTCAGTGATACAACATCACAACCAAACATATCATCACAACACATCAAACCATATTACATTATTGCATCACATTATCACATCACAACATTATCATATCACATCACATCATTATCACATCACATCATAATATCACACCACAACCTTACATCTAATCATTGTGTCAGGTCACATCAAATAAAATTATATCATCACAGCAAAGCTCAACACAACAAAACACATCACCACATCACATAAATTTATATCATAACACATCAATACATATAACATCATCACATCAATTATATCACATCACAAAAATCACATTGCATCAAACATCACATCAAATCATGACATCAAATCATATCACAACATCACATCATCTCATGATATCATCTAAAATCTTACCTTTGCGATGTGTTCAAGCCATCGGCCGAGAGATATGAACACCAACAGCATAGGTGGGGTGTCAAAGAAGGTCTGTGGACTGTCAGGGTGCCCCTTCAACATGGCAACCGCAACAACTATAACAGAATATAAATACGCTATTGTGGTTGCCATAGTGATAAGGACGTCCATGTTAGCAACTCCATGTCTGACGGACTTGTAAGCCTGTATGTAGAAATTTCGACCTCCAAGAGACTGTAAGTGAAGAAGAAGAAAATAATAAACATATTTTGTTTGGCAGGTTGCTTGCAGTTATCCAGTTCATGGTTCTCATAATGCAACCGCAAAGCTGACATATTGCTCTGATTGAGTGAAACCAGCCGCAAACATTTGAACCTACAGCACATATTAAATTTGTTTGTAAAATTGTTGAATCAACCTAGTTTGCTAAAAAAAACAAAAAGATCAAACAACAATCAGGGATTTGTTGCATGTTAAACGACAAGAAATAACTCCCAGATTTCTCTAGCAAGCTACAAGATCAGTACCCTAACAAGTTGTGGCAAAAGTTCCAAAAACACATGTAGTTTCCTGTGAAAAGGTGTGAAAACCTGTGGAAAAACCTGTGAAAACCCAGGAACACAGGTTGGCATAGGTAGAACCATGGCAAGTGTGGCAGGACATGGAATATGTGACCAAAATAAGAGGTGTGGTAGAACTTTGATTATGTAATAATGCCTCACTTTTGCCACGTTTGTCACAGACTGAAACATGTGTTTTTCCCACTGTGGCACACATGTCAAAAACCATGTGTTTCCTTGCATTTTCACACTTTAATGACACGTGTGAAAACCTGTGTCAAACGTGTGTAAAATGTGAGTCAAACATGTGAAAAATTTGTGGAAAAAGTGAAAAAAGGTTCCAAAAACACATGAGTTTATGCATGGCCCACACATGGTCTCTTTTCATGTTTACACATGAAAATGACAAAGTTTGTCACACTTTTTTTGTGGGTAATAAATTAAAATGCAATCAATTTCAACCACAACACAAGCTGCTATATTCACATCATGAGAGTCATCCGGAAAAGTCCTTAAAACCCTCCACTGCATCAAATTAACAAATAATCTTTGAGGCTTTATTCAGCTATCTTTGTACGATGTTGCCCCCACCCCCACCCCAAAAAAAACATCTCATCATTTAAATTCACCATACAAGAATAAAGCTGATCGGACATATGGTTGCGATGATATTGACATCTTCTAGTTTGAGATATCGTATTTATGATGTAATCATCACATCCCACATGCATACACACACATGTGTGCATTATATTCAGTCTGAGGGCTTCGTAGAAATTTTCTTTATTCTAACCTAATAGACCCTAACCTTGACTTAGAGATTCTATTGTCTTCGTCCTGAGGATCTGAATTTCCTTTGAGTAGTCAGACCGAGTACCCTACATGTACACACACACACACACGCTATACATGTTTGTATAGGTTACTCAGCCTTTGGCATCATGACCAAAACCACAAGCTTACTTGAACAGCCGTAGCACAGACGAAGAAGATGAGGTTTTCCAGGGAGAGTCCCGGGGCGATTATGATCACTTTCTTGGAGACCATGAAGTAGATCATGGTCACAATCACGGGAAGCCCAAATATCAGCGAGATCAGAAATGAATTCCTCCATCTGAAGAGAAATGGAGATGAGAGGCTAGAAAAACCATAGGGATCATATTTTGTCAAATTTTTCACCCTGGATCAGCTTGCTGTTTGGCCCAGCATAATCCTGCATTGGCAGATTGCCATTTGAACCTAGTCCATGGCAAGCTAAATGACAGGGATTCCAACAAAACCAGGCAACAGACATCGTCCTGACACACAAATAATTTGTTAAAACCCCGCTTAGATTTTGCCATTCGTATTGTTATGATTAAAAGCCTCGCTGAACCTCACAAGGTAAATCGCCTTATTTGCAAAGAAATGAGATCATGAGTGAATGAGTGTTGCATTTTGTTGCCAAACTTTTGGGAACTTGACAAGCACCTATTCTTGGGATCGAATAACAGCGCAATCGTGTTCTCATGAATCTCACGTTTCGGCATGTACAGCATTACTGAAGTGAAATGCACATGTATAGCCGAAGTGAAGCACACATGTCACCTTGTGCTCGAGAATTGAGGCGTTATACATAATTCATCTCTTTGAATATTATCAGTAAGTTTTGTTATAAATTATGAATCTTTCATACATTGTCACACTATCTATGCATTATGTATGTGGTATAATGATGACAAAATCCTTAAAAAATAAACCCTGATTATTGCGTTAAACATGTAACCTTCCAACATACTTTTTGATGGCTTTCTGATGTTGACTCGCAACGGAAGCATGATTCTGATCAGCATTTAAGGTACATTCAAATCCAGCTTCCTACAAAAAAAAAAAAAAAAAAAAGTTTGAAATAGATACATCCATCAATTTAAAAGAATAGTTGGGCAGTCAAAAAGTAAAAGTTTGTGACGATTGAGACAGGGAAAATAGAGGAGGAGATATAATCTTTTGAAATGATTTTATCACAGCTTCACTTTAATTTAGGGTGACCAGATGTCACTGATTTTTGGGAACTGATTCCCATATGTGTCATCCCGAATTATCAAGTGTTCCCGAAAATATCCCTGATTTGGTAAAATGTATACTATACCAGACTATCCTAACGTTACACAAAGTTCTGAAGTTAGGGCCTATAGTCCACATTGACATCATTGTCCCAGATTGTCAGAAACCAAAATATGGTCACCTTACTTTAATTAAGCATCTAGTAACATTTGTTCCATCACAGATGCACATTTTTATTTTTAGATTTTTAATTTCTGATTTTTTTCTTTCTTTCCCAAAGCATTAGAGAACCAGAAAGCCAAAGGCTTAATGGCTCCAATGCCATTGATGAGATATAATATTAACCTTAGTTACAAATTTCATTGTGATATGAAAATATTGACATTGCCACTCAAAAATATTCCTGTCATGGACAACAATACCAAGTATGAAGCAGATCGGACATATTGTTGCAAAGATACTGACATTTTAAGAATTTTACTTTAAGCCCACCCCTTCATTAATATTCACGACATGACCACCAAAAACAACAGGGTTCATGTACTCATTATGGCCAACATATATTCCAAGCATAATATCTTTCCACCTTCTCCTTCTTGAGATATTGTTTTTAATTACAAGCTCAATTTTGAATTTAAAATGTGTGCATGCAGAGATTGATATGCCTATACGTACCTCAATCACCTCGATGATCTTTCTGGGACCAATCAGGTTCGAATCATACTTAAACTCTCCCTGTTGGGTTGCCAAGGCAACCGAAGCAGACAGCACTCCCGGTTGGTTCTTGACCATGTTCTCAATCGAGTTAACGCAGGTTGCACACGTCATGCCCTCAATCTATGGACAAGTGGCAAGAAAAAGGAAAACAGTTGGAAGAAATAAGACTCACATCAATATATACTTAAAAGAATAGCCCAGACCAAAATATAAATTTCTGATAAAAGGAGGGAAAAACACTGTACACTCAATGGTCAAAACTCCCATCGCAATTGCATTTTCAGTTGTTATTTTACTTTTTGATATTGAACTGTTGAGGTTTTCATTTTCATAAAAAAATTAAATCTGGCAATGCTTGTGACATCACTGATGCACATTGTATCTGGAATCTTGTGTTTTTCTTTATCATTTGAAAATAGTGATTTTTCTTTCTTCAAGCAAAAACTGCTGTATACTTATACATTTTTCAAAAATATTAAAAACTTTGGCATAGTAGTTCAAATTATTATGACATTGCAGCATGAATATGATATAAAGAGTATTAACAGTCCAAGTTAAAAAATGTGGTCACAAAAGGTTGCCAGGTGCTTCATTAATATTAAATTATAAATTTAATTTAAAAATCTCAGCAACCAAATGTGCAACTGTGCAAATGGGATTTCTCCTACTCCTATTCATGGGTGCACATCCCGGCATTCAAATTGATGCTTCTCATTGAATTTAAAAAAAAAAGATTTACCCCACTCGGGGGGGAAGAATTTTTTCTAGGGGCACGTGCCCCCTGTGCCCCCCCCCCCTTGGCGACGCCACTGATACCAGTATGCTCACTTTTTGTGCAAGATTTCTGGAAGATTGAATGGCAAAATAGCTACTGCTCAGATTCAACTTTAAAGCCCCGAAAGTGCCGTTTCCTGCTATCCGAGGGACATATTTTCCCAAAAATTTTGGTTCGCTACGGGCCAACCGATGCTGGCGCTACGCTTAGATAGTCTTCTAAGCAAAATCATCCCCACACCCCACATTTCCAAACAGATGTGTGCCAGTGCTCCTGTTTATTAGAAATTTTGCTTTTTGATTGGACTATTCTATTAAAGAATAAATTCAAGTTTGAGACTACCGACAAAAGTGATTTTTTTTCTCTATTCCCTAATTCCACATAGAAAAATATGCAAACCAAATTATATCCCAGAATGCCATATTTAATGAGAATGTAGGAAGAAAGATGTTCAACGTATGTTTTCGTCAAAGAACTTGTTCTAGAAAAATATATTCTGTATATATTTACGAGAAGATGAAGAAACTCCTCCCCGCCTCTCTGTTCGTCCAGGACGTTTACGTCGAAGCCCATATCGTAGATGAAGGCGGCGATGGTGCTTGGATCAGTCTCGTGGCCGTTGTACTCTACCTCGGCCCTCTCACCCATCAAAGATACCAGGACTTTGGAGACTCCTTACATGTAACAAAAAAAAAGACCTTGATGTGAATTCGTCAGCTTGAGATAAAGCCACATATTATAAAAGAGGTTATGACACTGCTTATACAAGATGTATCAAAATAAACAAGAAAACCAAGAGGTTTTGTGAATCCTTGCTGTCTCAAATTTTAAATTCTGATGAGTAAAAAAACATTTCAACTCCTTCCTGTCAAGATTATATTTCCATACTGTAAGAAAGCTACATACAATATTATGAGTGACCTACAGTAGATACCAACTATGAGATTCATCCATGTTTCTCCTATAGAGGGGTTTTTAGAAATTGACCTGTGTTGACCTCAAATGACTTCCTATGAAATCAATAGGGTTCATCTACTCAATATGGGTAATCTACATACTAACTAGGAGTTTCATTTAGGTTTTCCCTATAGAGTCAGCCTATTACAAGGTTTTCAGAAATTGAGCAGTGTTGACCTTTGACCTCTCATACAATTAATAGGTTTGATCTACTAAATATTGGTGACCTACATACCAATTACACAGTTTTCAGTGTTTGACCGCTGTTGACCGCAAATGACCTTTGAACTCTTTTAAAATCAATAGAGATAATAATACTCAATATGGGTAACATTTGTACCAATAGGGATCATCTACTCAATATGGGTAACATGTGTACCAAGTAAGATATTAATCCAACTTGGGACTGCTGATCGAGATCACGTGGTTACAAGGTTTTCAGAGTTTGACCTCTACTGACCTCATATGAACTTTGACCTCTTTCAAAATCAATAGGGATCATCTACTCAAAATGGGTAACATATGTACACATACACACGCCAACATGATCGCATAGATTCCTTGCGGCCAAGGCAAGGAATCAAAAACAGATTGTGGAGATGGCATAGTCTAAAAGCAGCAGATCTCTGATTGAGTACAACACTAATCACAGTAATGCCAAAGTCACAAGTACTGGAAGACAAATGTTGGTGTTGACTCCTAGCAGTAATATAAAGTGAACCATGTTTGCTTGGGCTTGAGTAGTGGTGGTTAATTAGACTCTGGCTAGCTCTAATGGGAATATTACTCCATGACAGGGCCTGATATAACCTCATCCATGTACTTCCATTGTGCTATTGCTAACAAGACATACCTTATCAACGTTATCATAGAACTTGAGTATCAGTGTCAGGAGTACTTGGTGAGTGGTCATCTTGTTGGTCAGTCTTTTGTGGACAGTGGTCAGCTCTTCCACGATCAGTTCTTTTTCATCCTCCACGTCGCCTCTGCGGGAGAGCAGTTCCGCCTTGGTCAAGTGCTGCTCTATCTCACCGGTGGCTTTCTGCAGATGATAATTCAGGTTAGCACTTTAAGGGTCGGGAATCCTTATAATAAAGTTCATAAATCACCCGACCCAGGGAATTCTGTAGGTAGCATTGCAATAAACAGTTTTCTTATTTTCAATATTTTGGCCAACTTCTGAGAGGCAGGCATGAAATGATTTACATTTATAGTGTATGAAATTTCCATTACAATATGATTTGTGGTTGCAGAGATATTGATTTTTTTTTAAATCACTTTCAAATTTATTTAATTTTAATTAGGTGTTGAATTTTTATCTGGCAACATTTGTGATGTCAGTCAGCATTTCACTTTGACTGAAAAACGCTTTCACTACGGTGGGGGTACAAAAGGTTAGACACACTAAAGTATAGGTTAGGGTAACTTTATTTTTTAGGATTAAGCTTAGCTCTAAAAACAATCTACTGCCACTTTCACCCTCTTTTATCATTCTTCACAGTTTTCATGTTTTTTCATACCAGTTTGAAATGGTATGCCAAATTTTTAATATTTGTTTTTAAAATTTTTAAATTTATTGTAAGGCAGTTGTACTTTTGTATCAAGCAAAAAAAAACATTAGTTAAATTTTGAAGAAAAACAAACATTTCTGAATGCAATGTGCACATCTGCAATATCACAAATGTTGCCAGATTCTCTAATTGAAATGAAAATGTGAACTGATTTTGATATCTCCGCAATTAAACTGCTTTACGAATGGGACTTTCACCAGTGAGCTTTTTTTTTCCTCTTCTTTCTCATCAGGAATTTTCATTTTCTTCTGGAATATTCTTTTAAATGTCAAAAAATTGAAACAAAGGAGACGACACTTGTAAATGGCTGTTGCATATTTAGTAACAAACACTGCTTAATGTTGAAATATTTTGATAGTTTTATTTGCATTTATAAATTCATTCCTTTGTAAGCCAAAATGACAAACCTTGACAGTCGGCTGGAACTGATCCAGTTTTACTTGTAGAGTCTTGACTTTCTTGGGGGACATGTTCAGCTCCTTTGTCATGTCCTGGAAGAAATCAGCTTCGGCTTTGCTCACCCAAGCAATGGTCTGCAAACAGGAGAGAGAGGTGACATTATAATGATGATAGTAACAAGAGAGAGATTGATAATAATAACAACCAGTAAACCGAGCAGTTTTGTGATCCCATGCATAACTAAGATTAAAATTCTTGCAGGTGCGTAACGAGAGATTTGTCTTGGGAGGGGTTCTGAAGGAGGGGTCTGAAGGGAGGTGGTTTTCCCACTCCCATTAAGCGAAAAAATGCAATTCACATGCCCGTTGATGCAAAATGATGCAATGTTTGTGACAAAACAGCAGTCAAATTTCCACTGAACATTCAAATTTTTCTTAATTTTCT
>JAODFY010089085.1:0-11808 GCA_027580055.1 Paracaudina chilensis | reverse complement strand
GGGGGGGGGGGTTCCCAGTGGAGGTTAAAATGCAGTTTTGAGGGTGAACCAACTTATGTGGCCTATTACTTAAATGCAATTTTCAATGCGTTGAAAAAAAGCAACTGTGTGGACTGCCTCTTTGCAACAAACTCTTTATAATGTGAAAGACCCAGGAAGTCTTTTAGTCATAACTAAAAAGGGAAACATATGTGGTAAAATCCCCTTTTGGTGAAAGAAGGGTCAAGGGTCAAATTTTCAAGGTTCAAACCCTGATTATTGCTTTAATGTTGATCCCAGGGTTTTTACATTCTTCTCACTTCATTTTAGGTGAAACCAAACTCCAAGAAGATAAAGAGTGGATATCTCTCTGTTGGAATAGAGTGTTATGGAGGCGGTATCTGGCACACCTGGTTCGACAGGGATCTCACAGTTGCAGGGAGAGTGCTCGTTAAGGTAAGTCATTTGTAAGTACTGATTTTGGAAATGGTAAATATATTTTATTATTAAGAAAAACAAACTTTATGAAACAGTGACAAAAATAAACTTCAAAAATAAGGTTCCCCTGCAGTTCGATCAAATTAGGTCCAGTTGTGGTCATGCCAGTAACTGAATCATACAATGAATTTGAATTTGACCCTCCCAAAGACAGAATTGTACCTTAACAAGATATGAAATCACAAAACTGCTTGTGGTTTTTATTGCTGTTCTTAATATGTGTGGATGTTTTTGGTGCTAAATATTCTCATCGTATTGATGAATTTTCTCATTTTGTTCTCCTATCAATCCCTAGACAGTGAAGACAGGGATAAATAAGGTATTAAATAGTTTGATGCAACACAAAACTGTGATACAATGGTGTTTCTGGTCACAGACAGGTCAAGGGTGGCTGATTGGGGGGGGGGCAAAAGTTTTTATTGATCTGTGCCCTGGGAGAGACATCAAAGGAAATGGGTTTCCCCTTACACATTGATTTTATTTTGTATAATTTATGGCAAGGAATCACGACACACATTTGTGTCTTGTTTTTCTTTTTTTTTGGCAGGGTGAGAACAACACAGTGGGTCATCGTCTGATTCATATCCAGAAGCCAATCCTCAGGGTACCAAACATTGCCATTCATCTGTTTCGTGAACACAACACAAAATTTGCTCCAAACAAAGAAACCGAGATGTAAGAATTTAAGATTTTAATTCCTTTCACATAATTTGAGGGTTGGCAATTTTTTTACTACAATGCTGTTCAACTTCATACTTGGTGTGGTTGATGTAGAATGGTTCCCCTGCATTCAAGGGTAAAAATAAGATTTGGAGAACCAGGGGCCACTTCCTGTCAAAAGGGTCACCTGGTTCTTTGACATTATGGTTGAACCACTTTGATTTGACCAGGAGTTAGTTTACAAATGGGTAGGCCTAAGAGTGATACGCATACTCTGGGTCAACTAAAAATAACTAATATTAACGCATATTCCTAGACTATTGATGATTTGGTGGCTTGGGTGTTCAACATATATTTTACCACAATTGCTGGCTTTCTGAGATACTTGGTTTGGAAGACCAGGTGCCACAGCCTTATAAAAATGACCCCTGGTTTGTAAACATTGTAATGGAACCAGGGGTCATTTTGAGGCTGGCCCCTGGCCCCTGCTTATTTTGAGCCTTGTCTATGTTTTGAAGATTCCATTTTAATGGTTAAAATATCATGATCACTTCTATTGCCATGGATTTCAAGAAAATTTAAAGAAAATTGCATAGCATCAGAACCACTTCTGAACAATATTTGTTTTTTGTATTTTTTAAAACATTTTATGAATGCATTTTCTCAATATTCCCCCCCCCCCCATTTTCCGTTCATTATTAATGGTTTTGTAGAGCTTACATATTAAATGTTAATGTTGTATATGAATGAATGCCAGAATCATATCCTGTATTTTGGTTATCATTTCAGTGTGCCCATATTAGCCACTGCTGCTCAAGAGGAATTAGAAAAGACTGTAGAGTCAACAAACAAGTCATCCCAAGCTGTGAGTATAACACACTGTTGGCTGTCATGAATTTTCATTTAAAAGCAAATGACAAAGTCTGCTGATTAATGAGTATCAAAGTTGATGTCATTTGGTGCCGAAAATTTTGATGGTCATATGAGAGGTCATTTGAGGTCAAATTACTAAACATTGTTGGATCTAAATGAAACTTGGAACATACAGGTAACATTTAGTGCTGAAAATTTTGATGGTCATATGAGAGGTCATTTGAGGTCAAATTACTAAAAATTGTTGGATCTACATGAAACTTGATACATACTCCTACATGTAGGTCTTATAGGGAACATTTAGTGCTGAAAATTTTGATGGTCATATGACAGGTCATTTGAGGTCAAATTACTGAACATTGTTGGATCTACATGAAACTTGGTACATGTAGGTAACATTTAGTACTGAAAATTTTGATGGTCATATGAGAGGTCATTTGAGGTCAATTACTAAACATTGTTGGATCTACATGAAACTTGGTACATAGGTAACTAGACAATTTGTAATGTATTTGTACAGTGTAGTTACTCTTGCCCCATAATTTCTATGAGTCTGAATTTACATTACTTGTGATGTATAACCACATACTGTACAGTGCAGTTTTATGTGTATATATATCAGGGTAGTGCTCCAGCATTGTATTTGTGTTAAAGCATTACCTTGACTTTACCAAATGGTGGCCATGCTACTATATTATGTAGCCTGCTAACTTTGCACTGCAGTACATAAAATCACTATATACTTATAAACTATTAATCATTCAAAATCTATGATAACGTACAGTCAAAACACTTACATGATGTATAACAAAGTTAGTCCCTTTTTCTTTTCTTTTTTGCAAAATTTAAATGTTTTTACACTGAAATCAACTTTATACCTCTGAAGAATAAAATTTGTGTGTATTTTGTATGAAACAGCTGTAGAAGCCTCCAACACTGTGGTTGTAATCGAATACACAAGTTGGTTGGCTCTGATTTGGTTTCCAGGAGCAGTCTGATATTAAACTTTCACCGAGTTGTAATTCAAAGCTGTATGTTCACAGGTTGATGAAAAGTTATAATATGTCCCTTTTGGGTAATTAATAATTTAAAAATTAATATGGAATGGTTTGAAATTAGTTGACCTATTGTGTTGGAAAACTTCTCTAATTTGATGAGCTCTCTGTGATGATTACATTGTCATTGCATTGTAGATAATTAGCCTGTTATATGTACAGTTGCTTGATCATACTTATCCTCTGATGATCTGATCTGACCCCCTTGATTTGAATTTAGTCTTGAAACTAAAAGTCAACTTAAATTATTCAAATGAAATGCTTACTAAAAACTGCTGTTTGCAATCAGCTGACAGGTAAAACATATATACATCAGTTACATACAGCTTACACACCACTAAGTTACTAAAATACTCTGGTAATAAATCGTTTATATGTGACTGATATTATTGGCCAGATGATTCACATTTTTAAACATAACTACATGCATCCAGCAAAAACAGGGATCACACAATAACTTGATCGAAATATGTCCATAATTTTTTTTTTTTCAAACACTGTCGGTGTAGGACGTATAGCAGAAATGTATGTCCAACACATTTTTTTAAACAAAGTACATGTGATCCAGATATATGTACTGTAGACCATTAGTAATTTATGATCAATTTCTTTATTATAAACATTGTCAAAACACTTCAAATTTGTGTTGGACTTGTTTTGTACATATAGTACCTAAAGTTACATAGAATTTTCAGACACCAAGCAGTAGCATTATTATCCAGTGTTGTCCAGTATTATCCAGTACTGATAATTGTATCTGCTGAAGTGACATAGTGTACTTCTAAGTATGTTTACTATTAGGTACATATAAGATATCTTAAATCTAAGTGCTCACACATCACAGTGAATTGAGATTATTTTTTTGTTTCTGAAAATGTCATTCCGTGTGAGTACTCAGTGTACGTCCCACACTGCACACATACGTGGACCCCCTGTACCCTATCAGCAGGAAAGATCCATTATTTTTATATGGGGTAATGAGTATCCCCAGGTGACATACTGTGTCCAAGAAAAAAAAAACATTTTCCAGCTTATCATCTTGAACTGAGCAAGTTTACATATCCCAAAATTGTCTGAAATGTACGTCCGAAATTATGGAACTGCCCATTAGTTCTGGACAGGCCTTAATTCTGAATAGTTGGAAATAGCTTATAAACATAAAATTTATGTAATATCATATCACACATCAGGTACCGTTACTGTCATAGTACTGTGATGAATATATGTTTGGTGTCAGTGCTTCTTATATTAATGTTTTAGGATATCAGAACCATTTAATGCCGCCTTCTGTTTTTTTTTATCCATATCATCAGGTGATCTACAACCCTGTGAGTGAACGTGGTGAACGTTTCTACCAGCAGGCTGAGATGGAGTACTTTCGTCTCACAGATTTGAGGGTGAAGCTAGTTGAGCCAGGGGACATGACCTCAGGGAGGGATCACTTTGCCATAGCTGACTGGAGCGTGATGGGCCACTGTTTCTGCTATGGTCATGCTGAAGTCTGCTCTGGTCAGGTGAATCATACACAATATACATGTAAAGATACAGGACTCGGAGGTTGATGTTAGCAGTTGTCCCGTTGTCCAGGAATAGACTGCAATTTAGTTACTACAATATTTGATGGAAGACCAGACAAGTGTTTCTCATTTAGGTCTTCCAGCAGACAACCAGCTCGTTGCTAAAAATTAACAACATACGTTTCAGTTGCTAAACAAATGCACAGAATGTCAAAATTGTAACAAAGATTAAAATTTTCACACTTTTTCAGTTCATCCTATATATACCTAATTGCTGTGTTCAAAAGTGTTTAAAACCAATGTCAAATTCGGACATATTAAGTAATGTGTTGGAAAGTTTTAATAATAAATAATACATAGACCATTGCACATTGGTTCCTCTTTTGGGACCTCCCTTTTGCCCTTCAAATTCAGCTGCAATCCCCTTTCCAAAAATATTCTGAAACATGGAGCTTTTGTATTTTTCATGACACCTATTTTTGGTGTCCCTCTTTTGGAATGTTTAATGGCTTCAACCATTTGCAAATTTTGTGGGAATGCCTTTTATGCCATTTATTTTGGTAATTGCTGATAATTAAATCAGAATTATCATGCCTCTCAGATTTTTGTGATTATCATAACCAATATTAATTTTAAGAATGTGTCAACTTAGGAAACTCAAGTATTTAACAATAAAAAAACTGATAACTGTTTGTTCTGTTATTTTGGTATAATTGTCTTTTATTTTCTTCATTTCTTAGAATAAGGCCGGTTGTGACTGCCAACATAATACCATGGGTAAACACTGTGATGAGTGCCTGCCACTGTACAACAACAGGCCATGGGCTGCAGCATACCTGACCCAACCAAACCAGTGTGAAGGTGAGAATCGATACAGTATAATATAGATTAGGGCAATAAACAGGGGTGAGGGGGCGGCTGCTGTTGAAAGGGAAATGAAACGTGGACTCGTAGATTGCCAGATATGACAGGCTGTTTTTAAACACATTAATGCCAGGATACATGCAGCAGCTGTTGTCTACAGACATGCAATCTTCACGTGACTTGTGTGTTCATATTTGTAATCTCTTTAAAGGTAATGTCATATTGCGACACAAATTATGACTTTATGTGATGTTTTTTTTTTCTTTGCATTGTTAGCAATGCTGTCAAAAATATTGGTTGAAATTACATTAGGGTGTGTCAGGAACATTGTTTACCCTAGCAACAACAGGTTCAATGATTTTATAGGCTATGGGAATTTAACAATTCATAGGTTTATTTACCTGATAATTTAGAAAAAAAATAAAAAATGATCAGGAAGATCAGCTTTTTTTAAAGTTTTAATATGCCTAATGAACCTACTGAAATCTCACAGATATGGTTACAACATATTATAAATCTCATACAATTAAAACCAAATAACAGAAGAAACAGATTTACCCTATTATGATTCCTTGAGAGAAGATCATTTCGAGGTGATTGATGAAATAAATATAGGATACAGATGAATGCAGCAATATGAAATCAAGACTGTTACAGTGGGAATTTACATGTAATAATTTGCAGACTGATCGGCTAATGATAACTAACAGATATGGACGGTTATTATAAAGGTATCTGTGTTTAATCACGGTAGCCTAAGTAAGGTATGCAAATTAATAAATTGGAAAAAATGACAAATACTGATTCATCCAATTTTTGAGAGAAGAGAACTTCTAGTGGATTTATGAAATAATTAAGATACACCCTGAATAATTGAATTTAGATTATGAATATATCTATCTAAAAACTTGACATTTAATGTGGGAATACTGGAGTTTCATTCATCTTTGCAGGCTGAGCTAATGAAAACTCACAGATACAGTCTGGTTATTATATAAACAAATCACATACACTGCAGACAAATCACAGAAAAAACATAGGTCACAGAAACACTGGAGCCAAACACCATCAGATGTCCTAATTCGAGTGTTAGGATAGGTAGCCTAGTTGAGTCCATCGATAAAAAACATGAATGTTTGTTTTCTTTCTTTCTGCTTGACAAATCTAGTCAAATTTCTTTGATTTTTTTATTCCTTGCCTTGGCCGCAAGGAATCTATGCGATCACGTTGATGTGTGTATGTGGGTGTGTATGTGTGACTCAAAGCTTGTAATCACGTTATCTCAGCAGTCCCAAGTTCGATTAATATCTTGCTTTGTACATATGTTACTCATATTGAGTAGATGATCCCTATTGATTTTAAAAGAGGTCAAAGGTCATATTAGGTCAATACAGGTCAATCCTTGTAACCATGCAGTCCTAAGGTGGATTAATATTATCTTACTTAGTACATATGTTACCCATATTGATTAGATGATCCCTATTGATTTTGAAAGAGGTCAAAGGTCATATGAGGTCAATAGGGGTCAAACATTTAAAACCTTGTAACCACGTTATCTCAGCAGTCCCAAGTTGGATTTATATGTTGCGTGGTACATATGTTACCCATATTGAGTAGCTGATCCCTGTTGATTTTGAAAGAGGTCATATTAGGTCAATACAGGTCAAACCTTGTAACCATGTTATCTCAGCAGTCCCAAGTTGGATTAATATCTTACTTGGTACATATATTACCCATATTGAGTAGATGATCCCTATTGATTTTGAAAGAGGTCAAAGGTCATATGAGGTTAATAGGGGTTAAAAATTTGAAAAACCTTGTTTGTAACCACATCTCAGCAGTCCCAAGTTGGATTAATATCTTACTTGGTACATATGATACCCATATTAAGTAGATGATCTCTATTGATTTTCAAAGCAGTAAATGTCATTTGGGGTCAACAGTGGTCAAACACTGAAAACTTGTAACCAGGTTATCTTATCAGTCCCAAGTTAGATTAATCTTATCCTTGGTACAAATGTTATCCACATTGAGTAGATGGTCCCGATTGATTTTGAAAGAGTTCAAAGGTCATATGAGATCAACAGCAGTCACTCTGAAAACCTTGTAACCAGGCTAACTCAATAGAGGAAACGTGGATGAAACTTATAGTTTGTATGTAGGTCACCAATATTGAGTAGATCAAACCTATTAATTGTATGAGAGTTCAAAGGTCATTTGAGGTCAACACGGCTCAATTTCTGAAAAACTTGTAATCGGCTGACTCTTTAGGGGAGACCTAGATGAAACTCCTGGTTGGTATGTAGATTACCCATATTAAGTATTGATTTCATAGGATTTCATAGGAAGTCAAAGTTCATTTGAGGTCAATGCAGGTCAATTGCTAAAAAATACTCTATAGGGGAAACGTGGATGAAACTCATGGTTGGTATGTAGACCTGTCACTCATATCCTTATTGTATGAGGCTTTCTCACAGTATGAAAATATAAATCTTGACAGGAAGGAGTTAAACGTTTTTTAATCATCAGAATTTCAAATTTGAGACCAGCCAGGAATCACAAAAACTCTTGGTTTTCTTGTTGATGGATATTTTCAAAGTATATATTTTCATACATTACAGTCGAACCCAAATATTTTCATGCCAATTTTTGGTTGGGGTCATATGCCACCTGAGGTAGGTAGGTCAACCAGGGATTTTCTATGACTCTCACATATGTTATATACAATAGGGTTGCACATGATTGTATAGAAACAGAGAGTAACATCATTTAACCAGAAAACCAATATTTCTCTTCCTTTTCAGATGCTGGGCCGCATAGATTATGTCCATAATAGAAATTTCATTCATAGAGACATAAAGCCAGATAATTTCCTCATGGGAATTGGGAAGCATTGTAATCAGGTAAGGAAGACTGCTATTCGCTTGTCTTACTGTCCCTTCTGTTATAGTAGTTCACTGTATTATCACACACTCGTTTTATGGCAGTTTTAACGGCTATTCGCTTGTCTTACCTGTCCCTTCTGTTAACGTAATGCACTGCACTATCACGCACTCGTTTTATGGCAGTTTAACTGCTATTAGCTTGTCTTGTCTGTCCCTTCTGTTAACATAATGCACTGTACTTCCGTACTCACGGCTCTCCCTTCCCAGCGTACCTACTATATTCCCATTCCCAGTGAAGTCCGCTCTCTATACATCTCTCGATTTATGCTTCCATCAGTGTTCCTGGCAATCTACTCTGTACTGTTATCACTTTGTGAAGACGTACCTCAACTTAGCTCTTCTTTGTGACTAAACATTTTTGTTAATTAAAGCCTTCTTTGGATTTCTATGAAGTCTCCTGAAAAATGACTCTTGAGTTTGTTTTGGAGGTTTTTGTTGGGCCTTTTTGGTTCCTTGCTTTAGCAAAAGGAACCTATGCATTCAACGTGGCGTGTGTATGTGTGTGTGTGTGTCGGTGACACTTGCTTGGGTAGGCTCTATCCCAATAAGGGAAAGTTGGATTGATGCCACTTTGTTGGATCTACATGAAACTTGGTACATATAGGTAACATTGAGTGCCGAAAATTTGGATGGTCATATGAGAGGTCATTTGAGGTCACATTACTAAACATTGTTGGATCTACATGAAACTTGGTACATATTGGTAACATTTAGTGCCGTAAATTTTGATGGTCATATGATGGTCATATGAGACAGCAATTTTTTTTAGCAAAATAGGCAAAATGCTGTTGTTTCTGGTATGATACAGTAGTTCATTCTAGTAGTCAAAACATTGTATGTGACAGGGCTAAAAATAAATCTTGTCATCTGTAACTAATCCCATTGGTCCACATGTTGTAACAGTTGGCTCAACTGCATTTGTTTACTGTGCCATAGAACATCATACTAAGTTCACAATATAGTCCACATGGGTGTATAATTTGGCAACAAATCAGTACATGAAAACAGATAAATATAAAGTGAAATCAGTTTAATTGCTCCAGAGAGATTTTGAAGAGTTCACTCTTAGGAAAATGTAGAAACTCTTTTAATGTACCTATCATTTCTTTTGTTCTTAATCCAATGGTGCTTTTGTAAACAAAGACCTATACATTTTAGCCTGTAACCAGGAGCACTCTACTTTGAAAGTATATAATGCAGGATATTACTTTTCGAGACAACAAATCTACAATATATCTAGTAGTCTCACTAACCTAAACCTAAACTTATCATGTAGGATATTACTTATGGAAACAACAAATATAGTAGTCTGGCTAACCTAACCTATCATGTACGATATTACTTCTTGAGATGTGGTAATTCTGGCATGTATGTGTGAGCCTATCACACCTTGCTCGTAAACATATATTAAACTCAAGAGGCACACATTGAAGAATCTGGGCACGATTTGCCCTAATGAATACAAGAACCCTATTTTGTTATGGTGGTCAAAGGTCTTATTAAGGATTAATAGGATTAAGCATGTACATGCAGGATAGGTTCCTAATATAATGTACAGTATCCTTGTGGCTGTCATGGAAACTAAAGATCAACATTGGTAAAAAAATATTTTACAAAATTGTAAAAAGTTAAAAAAATTGTAAAAAGTTAAAAAATGAAATTGGCCAACTTTGATTAGATTTGTACATGGGTGGGTAGGTTTGGTGGATATAAGATCTAGGGATCTACAAGCGAGTACAAGATGCCTATTTTTTTTGGTGGAGGTCAAAGGTAATCAAAGCTCAAATGCTGTCAAGCCATTTAAGCCTTCGAAACTGGAAATAACTGCAAGAGGTAAGCTTGGGTTAGCGAACAAACTAGTTTACCAACTCTAATTATATGTATTGACAGTAGTAGATGTCAGAATTGATAACACTTGCTCCAAATGGAAGGTATACTTGATTCTGTGCTGAAGGCAAAGGTTATTATCAAGGTCAAATAAGACAAATTAAAATCTGGTAAACAACATAACTAGAATTTAAGTTCAGCATGGATTAAACTCGTTTCTGGCTGAGTTAATGAAGAAAAGAACTTACAACTTGTACATGTAACTCTCATTAAATATATTGACAGTAATAGATTTTTGAATTTAATAACACTAGTTTAACATGAAAAGAGAAATTTATTTTGTAATGAAGGAAAAGGCAATTAAAGATCAGTTGAGGTTAATGAAAATCTTGTAAACACCATCAGCTAGAAAATGTTAGCTTGGATTAAGCTAAAATTTGTTAATTAATAAAAAAGGGTAAAATGATATCTCTTATTAATGTGTAGTGATACATGTAGTAACATATGCTAGAATTTATAACACTAGTTCATAATGTTGGTTCCCAAAAAGGCAGAAAAAAGAGCAAAATTTGTAACTCTCTTGTTTTTTTCTTTTGTTGTTATATTCACCTAGATAAATCATCTCCACTTCCCCCTTTTCAGATATTCATCATAGACTTTGGTCTCGCCAAGAAATACCGAGACCAAAAGACCAAACAACACATACCATACCGAGACGACAAAAACCTGACCGGTACTGCCAGATATGCAAGTATAAATGCCCATCTAGGCGTCGAGCAAAGGTAATTTATTTCCAGAATCGTTTTAATTAAAAGTGATCTGTCGGATCAATTTTCTGGGGAGGCTTATATGGTTAATATTTAAAGGGGCTATATATCATTGAAGGTAGCTCGAGGGCTTTGCCGGTCCGGCATAACTTTCAGATTCCTCATTTCATGATCCATTGATTACAATTGAATGGGGTGTAAAAAATAAATAGGAGAGACTGCAGTATGGGATTCCTGGTTGTAGATTTATCAGCTTAAAAAAATTGGTTTTAGCTGCTTAGTAATTGTTGATGTAGTTACTTGAAATAAGCATTGACATTACTGTGATGGTGGGTTCCCCTCACAGGGTGGTACATTTATGCACCACTTTAGACAGAACATGTAGACCCCAACAAATGAAGCTTACCTGTACAATCATAGCCTATATGTGATGTATCGGAAAAACACAGAGGTGATGATGGGCTATTCGCCCACACATTTGGTAAAAATGAAAAAAAAATCAGAGGGCACAAAAAATGTGGCAATATTTGAAACATTTCTCCCAATGCTGACTTAAAAAAAATCTCATAATAATCTTAGTAAGGCATTGTCTGAGATTCAATTTGAACTTTGTTTTTGGTTCCTTGCTTTAGCAAAAGGAACTTGCTTATATGCATTCAGGTTGGCGTGTGTGCGTCTGTGTGTGTGTGACTGTGACGCTCAATAAGGGAAAGATGGATTTGAGGCCATACTTGGACTATAGATTGGCCATATGGAGAAGGTGTGCCCTATTTTTTTTGGTGCTCATATCTTGAATATTAATGAGGTTATGGGGTCAAATGTA
>JAODFY010088974.1:0-11811 GCA_027580055.1 Paracaudina chilensis | reverse complement strand
GGGGGCGCCGCGGCAAACATCGAGGGCACGACGGCTTTTTGCCGTCGGTGCCGTCGGTTATGTCAAGCCCTGTACATGTTATGGGCTACAGTATAGGCTACTGAAAGACCAATTACTGTGACCGGGGTATGTCCAGGATGTTCTTACTGGCAAAGCAGGAGAGGATTACATTAAAAGTGCACAGGATGATGCATGATGGTGACACCCTGGTCCACACACTTAATGATACACTGACTATTAAAAAAAAAATATGAGAAATTAGGTAGGCCTAGGAGTACGACTATACACAATAGGCTCCTTAAATAACTTTACACTGTAGGCCTAGGCCCAACGTTAGTAATGTTACGGCGTTACTGCTACTTAGTTGGATAACGTTAGGTCTAGCGTACACCTTACAAGTAACGTTAGGCCAACAAAAAAATAAAAAATAAGCTCAAACGTAAGGCCGAAGTTAGGCTAGGCCTAGGCTAGGTCATATGCTAACGTTAGGCTTAGGCTAACTGTTACTATGTCACTTTAGGCAGTTTAGCCTAAGTTAGGCTATCTTTAGAAATTGTAAAATTAGGTATGAAAAGCTTACCACATAATCATCCTTGTTATGTCATTCATATCGGGCTCCTGTAAATATGAAGAAACGGTCGCATCTAGATCAATGTATAACGTTTATAAACACAGGTAAATTACAATACGATGACATCATTCCAAGTGATTCATTACTGTAGGACCTATACTAGTGTTATTATATTTGCTGCAATCTATTAGCACTACACGTATAATGATTGAACCACTAACCGCGCACTAAATAAATTGCTTATTATGAAAATATGATAATAGCACGTCGATCTTTTACGCCTACATTAATATCGCGAAACACGCACGTTTTGTGAGTAACATTCGCAATTTGTCAATGAGTTACAAGGCTGAGACGAAGTGGTGTCACCGCCAGCTAAATAAACGGGTGATCTAACATGGCTATAATAAATCAATGATTTAAGGAATTAATTGTGTAATGTGTATAAATTATTATTTCAATTAAATTAAAGCAAAGCAACCGACTTTGCGCAAAACTGGGCAGCCGGATTCGGTAGAACTTGAAAGATATATTCTACTACTAGTAATATGTGATTGTACGGTGTATTTTAATATAAATGAGTGTACTTGTGTAAGGGCCAATGATCTATAGATATTACTGGATCGGCTGCGACGTCTCGCAAGTAAAGTTACCGGAAGTTGATCAGCGCCCATATTGGATAGATCAAAACAAAGCGAACTGTTATATTCCAATTATATGTGACAAATACACAATATTACGTCAGATTTTACATAAGAAGTTCTACTATTTGCGTTGATATAATGTATTTTTCCAATTATCAAACGATATTATCAATTCCATTGAAATTTATATTTAAATTCAGTTCAGGAGTATTTCCAAACATAATTCCAAATTATATAGAACCCAAATGTGGAATGTGGGATTGGGCCATATATATGGGTGGGTATGGGCCCTGGGGTATGTGTAAACTTGAGAAAATGTGATGGGAGACTTAACTAGAGGGGCATAAAAGATTTTGGAACAAGGGGCATCAGGTTTAAGTGGTTGTGGGCATCAGCAATATCAGTATTTTTTTTTTTTTTATCAATAACAAATCTCATCTTTGGGGGCACAAGGAGTAAGACTTTACATTCCCTATGCAACACACCCACCCTTGGTGCCATCATTGTAAGAGGGAAATTTCATTAATTAAATGTATTTGTTCTCCTCCAAAATATTTCAGGAAACAAGATTTTGTCTAGGGAGTGCCCCTAGCTGCCCCATGTCTATGACTTTAATTTGCTCTAGTGAACAATTATGCCAGATATGTACTATTTTGCACATTTAGGAAACATCCCCCTCCCCCATGCAGTTACCATTGGAACATACCAATCTGACAGGCAGTAATAAGTATACAGCTTACAAACAATAATAAAACATTTCATAATAAATTGTTTAAAGATTTATATTAATCTCTTTTCCTCTTTAGATTCTCTTCCCATTTTTTGTGTCCTTTTTCTTTTGTATAATAAAAAAAATTGTCACAAAACACAGAAGTACATCTGTTACATATGAAAATAGAACAGTATATATCAAACAGACTGATTTTTTTCAGATTTTTTTTTTCAGATGACCTTGCTGACTGACATCAGATGACCTCTCAGATGACACAGGCTGCTATTCTCAGGTTCCTTTTGGGAATGTTCACCTTTTTCCGCTTACCAAGAACCAATGAACTGTTACAGAAAGAAACAATTGTTCTGGCACATTCTTGAGAATGCATGCACCCCACCTGTTTTTAAATATAAAATGTAACAGCCTGAATAGCCGCAGGGCTATTCATGTTGATTAGCTGATTATAGTGGTCCCAGTTGTGACTGCAAGGGCAAAATTTTTCAACTAAAAATAATATTAGATTATGAGAAATGTATGAGAAATAGTCATCCACTCCAGCTCACTTTAACTTTCACATTAATTTTTGCAAACATGTATTGGGCCTTAAAACAGTATTTCCCCCTTAATGTCAGGAATTTGTACCACTTTTGTGTCACGATTATGACAACTTCCTTTGGAGATTTGTATGTATTATGGTTAAATGGTTAAAGGTGCACGATTCAGTGGGCTAGTTTAATTAACTAGACTGAAATTTTAGCAAAATGGCCTGATTCCATTGGTGTTGATAGCCAGGAGGACAATATAGGCCTTTTAGGAAATATAATTTGCGCATGCTCAGTGTATTTGCTACACCACACCCTTAAAAGGCATGCCAGGGGCCGGTATTTGTATGTTGTACTGTACCTGAGCCTGGATCAAAAAAGACTGCCGATTGGGAGTTTTGAACCATGGCAACGACGACACCAAACCTGACAGCCTGCCTGGATATTAGTGGTTGTTGGCATATTGATGTTATGTTGACAGGTGGTACACAGTTTGGCATTGGTGGGAGTCAACATCATAGATTTGAGTCCACCCGGCAGGTTGATAGTATGACCAGGGAATCTTGGGCCAAGTAGCTGCTGGCATGTGCCACTCAATGGCTGCATTCCAGGAGCAAAATCCTGATGTTAGTGATTGAAATGAAAAAAGAAGCACATTCAATTACATGTAGCTTCATTTTGATGCTTCATAACATACAACCATTTCATTTCATTTCATTTCATTTCTCATTTTTGTTTTTCTGTAATTGTTATGAAATATTTCTCTGGGCCTACTGATTGACCACAGGCCATGGGGCTGTATTTCCCTCGTACAAATGCTTGTACCTTTGCCAAACCATTGTCACATAGACCTGCGTATCTATAGAATAGGCCCTAACCTGGATAGATACATTAATACTAACGTCTTCTTCAATTCTTTTAAATTAGGTGAGACATCCACAAAGGACATTAATACACCACACATGTGTCGAGAAGCCAAGTTATTTACGAATATTACCATTAATGTACTTGATAAGGGTCAATGTGATCACCAGCATTACTTATTATGCTAGGGGAGAGGTTGTTCTGGACAATCTCTAATAGTGCTGGGCAGGAAGCTATATCTATAACAATTTGTCCTGGCAGACAATTGACAATAATGCATATTGTGCATTTTACGAGTCCTACGAACAGGATGCCGGAGAGTAGCAACAGGAACACCAGCCTAACCATCAATGCCTTTAGTGAAAAGGATTAACCTACTCTGTTTATGTCTATCAGACAAAGGATCAAGGCCTTCAAGGTTTAGATCCTTCAGAATGGAAGTCATAGATCTTGAGTCACGGGAATAATCAGAAGCAATGAATCTAGCATATATCTTCTCTGGACACTTTCTAACTTATCCTGTAAATAAATCTGATGAGGATCCCAAACAGTGCTGGAATACTCCAGCACTGGCCTAAGTAAGCCTTTATAGGCTGCCAGTTTGACATCTTTAGAACAAAATGAAAGATTTCTATAGAGAACACCCAGGAGTCTATTTCCTTTGTTACAGATGCTTTGAATATGTTTACTCCAATTGAGATCATGTGTAATGTTAACACCCAAATATTTAATGCAATCCAACCTAGTGAGACCAACTAAATTTAAGGCATACTTGAACTTAGTAGGATTTTTTCGCCTGGAAATAGTCATTATATTACATTTAGTCGGCTGGAATCTCATGCCCCAATTTACAGCCATTAGACCCAAATTAGTAATGTCATCTTGGAGCTTATGACAGTTGTTGACATCATCAATCACCCTATAGCAGACTGCAAACACTTCAGACGAAACTTCATTAACAATGTCATTGACTCCCTGGTTTCAAATACCACTGCTTTTAACAACTTGGTGAAAACAGGTAGACTGAGTCTAATAGTCAGCATGTGTAATTAATTGTATTGTTTACGCATGAATTTGAATCCAATGTTGTTCTCTTTTTATCATTTTAGTCGGATACAACAACAGCCCCAAATCCCCCACTGGTTTGATTGTTTTTTGTTTCCATGTTTTGAACATTTTAAATGTACAAAAATTTCAGTAAATTTGTTGTACAATTGTATGTCCTTATAATAAAAAGTAAAGTTTGATGGCATCAAAACCACAAAATGTATTCCTTTACTGTTTATCATCCTTAGTCTCTGATACAACAACGGTTCCAAATCCTCCACTGGAGCTAACAACGACTGACAATGCCATGCTCCCCTGCGAGAGCAGTCCTTGCAGGAACGATGCAGATTGCTTTCACAATGGCACTGAATTCATCTGTATTTGTCCTGCAGGTTTCTCTGGCAACCAGTGTCAAATAGGTAAACAATTTTTATCGTTCATATCAAAATTATTAACTCTGTCCATGTTGTAAGTTTAATGATTTATTTCCTACTATCATCTGAGAACTCTTGCATGTATCGTGATAGTTAACGGCACAATATTTCTGTGTTGCAAAATGTCAATTATGTTTCATAAATTTAAGTGTTCCTTCTTTTTTTTTTACATTATGTTTAAAAATCATGACTTTTGTTTTGTCAATTGTGGCAAGTAACATTTCAAATAACCATATAACCAGTCTAGTCTGGCACTACGTTTAATTTTTTTTTTTTTTATTGAGGCCATTACAAACACATTGGTAGGAAACTTTATATATAAAAATACACTAGAATAAATAATGGATGGTTTAAGTATAGCTCCTAAGACGACGGGTCGGTTTTCATGGTGGACTTGAATTGACAGACTTATCATAAGTCGTACAAACCAAGGGTAGATTTAACCTAAAATTCTCATTGAATATTATTGAATATGTCTTTCATCCACAAACCAAATTTAAAGTACACTTGAGCCTCATTTTGCTGCATGAGGAGCGTTATTATAAGTTACATCTTAAAAAAAATCAAGTATGTGTGCTTAAGGGGAAATCTTTGATGAGGCGAAAGTGACAATTGTCAATAACTTTATCATCATGTAGTTTTACACAAACTTATATTAATTGTAAAATATTGAAAAAAAAAGGTTTGCATTTGCTTAAAATATCAAGGAAATTATCCTCTAAATAGTCATAAATATTCCAATTCATCTGTATTGTCTACATTTATGAAGTAAAAAAAAAAACTGTGTGTGAACGTTAATTCTCAGCTGACCTGTGACCTCATATCATCTCATTACATACAATCATGAAATGGCTTATTGTAATTGATGGGGATAATGGTTGAAAAACTAGGAATTTGAGATGCGATATTAAAGGGCAATCAATATATTCGTCGTCTAAAGTTAAATGCATGAGGTTTAGGATTTTCAAAAATAAAAACACCCACCTCCTATGAAAGAATGGTCTAAAAAAATACTACCACCAAACTGGTTTTCATTAAAAATGTGTACATTTTATACAAAATGCATTTAAAAATGCAAATCAGTTATCTGGTGGCCATGAAGATAATATTCTTCTCCAAAAACTCAGTCAGAGTTAACAAATTTTGGAAGGACATAGTTTTTCTATAGGTCTGAGAGATGTACTTTTCTAGTTTGGGATCAAATGAGTTTGAATTTGTTGAGTTTAACAAACACAATGTTGCATTTTATTGAATAATCTCATTAAAATGATCTTACATAACTGTGATCATCCAAATAATTATAGTACATGTCAATTTGTCACTTTCATACACTTTCATATCATTATAATTAATCTTGTTATGTCATACATTCTCATTCATTCATTGCTTATTCATTCATTGCTCATTCATATTTATTCTTTGCTCATTCATATTCATACATTGCTCATTCATATTCATTCATTGCTCATTCATATTCATTCATTGCTCATATTTATTCATTGCTCATATTCATTCATTGCTCATATTCATTCATTGTTCATTCATATTCATTCATTGCCTATTCATATATTCATTTATCAGGAGGTCCCACTGATCCATGTGATAGTAATCCATGTCAGAACCAGGCACCTTGCATCACTAGTAATGACACTTTCATCTGTCTGTGTACAGAGGAGTTTTCTGGTACACAATGTGAAACAGGTAGGTTAAAATAAGTACATAGCCATAATGCAGTCATGAATATTCATGTCTCATGATTCATTTCCTACTTACATGTAGGTATTTTCTGTGTTAATTGTATGGGCAAAGAGCATCACATCAGATTTTTATTTTGCAGAACTGCTGTTCACAACATTCACAAATAGCCCAAAGGGAAATCCTTGTCATTCTTGCTTTATGTTAAAGCTGGAATCTGTGGTTACTTTTGTTACTTTTGTCATTTAAGCTAATATTTAAGCTAATATTAAAAAGATAAGGTTATGACACAAAATCATTTTATTTATGTGAAAACAAACTTTTCATAATTTTATTGAATGATAGATGGTTCAAAGTTGGAATACTTAAGCGACAAAACACATGTCTTTCCATTTCGAGACAGTCGTTCAACTACAGCCGCAATTATAATCTAGATATTCCCTGATAGTAAGTCTCCTGTAGCCCACCAGCTGGATGGATGGTGGCAGGCTCCTGGTGGCATGCTACTGGTGGCATGCTACTGGTGGCATGCAGGCCATCATGGGTCCTTCTGATTGCTGAAATCATAACATTTTGAGACAGTCACTGAGCTAGAACATCAATTATAATCTATATATTCCCCAATAGTAAACCTCATGCAACCCACTAGTGGATGGGTGATGGCAGGCTAGTGATGGCAGGCCATCATGGGGCATTCTGATTGCTCAAGCCTTACCATTTCAAGAGTCACTGAGCTAGAACATCAATTATAATCTATATATTCCCTAATAGTTAGCCTCATGCAACCCACCAGTGGATGGGTGGTGGCAGGCTAGTGATGGCAGGCTAGTGATGGCAGGCTAGTGATGGCAGGCTAGTGATGGCAGGCCATCATGGGGCATTCTGATTGCTCAAGCCTTACCATTTCAAGAGTCACTTAGCCACAACATCAATTTTAATATATTCCCTAATAGTAAGCCACATGCAACCCACCAGTGGATGGGTGGTGGCAGGCTAGTGATGGCAGGCCATCATGGGGCCTACATTGGTCCACCGAGGCTCTCTTAGCCATGCTACCAGTATACTGGTGATTTGTGATTTGAGTTCTATGATAATAACTAACATTACTTTTCTACCATTATCATGATTTTTTTCCAGTATCTAACCCATCTAATGTCTCAGTAATATTTGCCTATTTGGGTCCAGTGAGTCTCTTATCCATGCTATACCATTGGGCCAGTCATTCGTTTTTGGTGATTTGGGATTTATAATAATAATAATACACTTTATTATAATAACAAACATTACTTTTCTTACCATTATCATGATTTTTTTTTTTTGACATTTTTTCAGCATCCAATCCTTGTCTCAGTAATCCCTGCCTATTTGGGTCAACCTGTAAGAACTTTGTGACACAATTCACTTGTGACTGTCTGGAAGGTTTTGCTGGCGGCCGATGTGAAACAAGTAGGATTTAATTTTTTCTTTCTAATTGATAACATCCTTGCTGAAGGTTGTAAAGGTTGTAAAAGGTTGTAAAATTAATGCATTTCAAGGGTGCCTACAGTTTTTAGTATGGACCTGAATCAGTTAAAGCAGAACAAAACAATTATCGATTATCATTGTTTTTATTTAGGTTTTAATTGTAATGCGTTAGGCTATATAGGTATATGGTGGGCATAGGCACACAGTATATAGTGAGTATAGGATATTTGTCACCAGGCAAACGATGAAATCTTGTTTCTATGCTCCATAACTTGTTCATTTATGTTAAAATATGCAAAAGGATAGAAGAGATTAGTTAAATGAGTAAAATATACAATGATCATAAAAAAGGAACTTGAGGGTATTCTAACAGTTTGTAAAACTTATTTGCATAATAATATAAACTAGTGCTTCTCCATTTGGTTCCATTGTGCCCTAATAAAATATATTTTCCGTCATCACTTTACCAACCAGTCACCCCCTGTGCCAGCAATCCCTGTCAAAATGGTGCCACGTGTCTCACCGCCGATGACCATAGCTCCTACCGCTGTCTGTGTCCAAGTCCACAATTCATCGGTTTTAGATGTGAAGTCAGTAAGTTCAGGGCAATGCATGGTCTTTAACATTGCAAGTAGGCTCTATTAGTAAGTAGGCTGCATCCATTTCGTTTTGGCAAGGACTGCATTCTGTGTATTCACATCCAAGATATATATATATAGAAAAGGAATTTCTACTGCTGTTGATAGAATAACAACTGCTGTACAGTACATCTTTCAAAAATATAACAAAATTTGGCATATCATTTCAAATTGGTATGATGAAAAAATCATGAAGAACATAAAGACTTTTCCACACCAAATGAGCTGATGACACATCACCAATGTGGTCAGATGCTCCACCAAAATTCAAAGTGATTTCAAAAATCCAACATCCAAACATGGTATTGTAATGGTGCTACAGTTTTATTGGAAAGTTTCATTTTCCTCTGGGCTAATTCTTTCAAGGGAGAAATAACCAGTAGCCAAAATACAACCAAGGAGTAACATTTTTGATTGACTCAGTTGCTCACTTTTGAAGTTGTGAATGAACTTAATCCCTGTTGTATTAACTTAAAATACAGTTGCAAACACCTAATCTTATTAAGTTTAGTCTTTATTTTGTTCGTGAATTTACTAATTTGTAAGTTCTCAGTGTCACCAGAAACTCCTGTGACATTGTAACTTGCCATCCTGCCCTTAACACAATAAATTTCCAAGTCCTTTGAGCTTTCTTCATCCAGATGTTCTTGAATATGAATATTCAAAATGTCATTGTGAAAATAACGTCAAATATTCCCTGATTCAGAGGATGGAATGGCTCAAAACATAACACAATGGTGTCTTTATTCCTACCAAATAGTTGTAATTACAAAATTAGTCCTTATGGTGTGGACAAATGGTAGAAAAATGATGTACTATAATTATTAGCTAATTTGCATATATGCATACATAATTAGCTCCGGCGGCCATTTTGTCACCACTTTTGAAAACCTCATTTCATATCCAGTCCATTGATATATAGGTTGCTATTGACAAAAAAATTTAGTTTTTGAGTTATAAATTAATTAAAATATTACCCATAATAATTGTTAAACCATGGGATTCGAAGGGATATGTGACCGTTACTCCTTCATTCTTATCTTCTAGAATTGAATCTGTGTAGCAGTGATCCCTGTCAGAATGCCGGCTCCTGTGTTAACTTTTACACCTACTACCAATGCATGTGCCCTGCAGGGTACACCGGAATCGACTGCCAGAACGGTTTGTACATAAATATTATCTAGTTCGTTATCAAGTATTCATCAACCCTTTACGTCATTTCCCAGCATTCTGATTGGTGGAAAGGTCACTTGAGACCAGTTTCGAATGCAGTACAGAGGACCAGCCAACAAACGGGCCATTTTACAAAAGAAGTACATGGATGGTACATAGCTAATTCAAATGAAGGATGGTAATTTACTTCATACCGTTGGTTTTCTCAGCGATGGCTTATAAGGTGATTTCCCCAATTTTTGGGGGATTATGACTCACTATGACTCACCATGACGCCATTGCACGTCATGGTAAAGGATTCATAAATTGTAAATGATGTCAGAAAAGAAGTGATCAACACACAGTTCATGGGTTCTTATTTGTGTATTTTATCACGTAAAAGGCTAAAAATTAAGGGTTCCTGAATGAACATGTACTGTCAACTGTTACCTAGTAATCATTGGTACCCTATACATTGTATGCACAGGGATGAAATCTAACGCTTTCATTTCATGTGCATGTTAATAAATGACTAGACTGTGTTGACATATTTTTATATCTTCCATCTCCAGATCCGTGCTCTGCCAATCTCTGCGCCAATGGTGCATCCTGCTTTGTGGTGGGTAGTTCATACCTCTGTGGGTGCATACAAGGATGGCAGGGTACCTTCTGCAACATTGGTGAGTCAAGAACCACCAACCATCTCTTTTGAAATATAAATAGGTGGAACAAAAATATAAACTTGATAAAAATGATAGTGACATGTAATTAAACATATTGAGAAAGTGTACATATAACCTGGTGATGGGTTTCTCGTACTGGAGCCAGTAGATCTCTGGTTGTTGTTGTTGATGTTGATATATGAGACAATGGTTCTTACATTTTTTGACGAGCTACATTTATCTGGAGAATCTCACAGGCCACAGAGCATTAATCGGGGCTCAACTGAGCAAAAATCTCTCCCCCCCCCCCTTCAAGATTGCCGGAAAACTCACTCTCCAGAGCATAGGTAGTTTTTAATGTTGAAGCCAGGTGATATTTTTCAATCCTCAAATGTTTTTGCAGGCCAGATTGGATCATCTCATAGGCTGCCACTTGAGAACCCTGTGGTATAGGGGATCTACCACACAACAATTTACCCCTAATCATATACCACACACCAATGCTGTTTTTGAGAAAATGCTATAAGAAGGGCAAAGTATCTGAACAATCAAATCAAGTGAACTTTCAAAAAATCCTCACCCTTTTTGAACTTTTAATTTATTAAAAATGATTATTGACACAAATTTAATGAGCCCAGACATTGATTTAAAAAAAAAATAGCAATGAAAGAAGACGTGTATAGGATTTTTTGTGGATTGTACAATTACAGGACTGGGTTATATTTTTGTCATCATACACTGTACACTTGTATTCAGGGTTTGTATTGAATGGACTGTATATACCATAACATACGGCATGCCAATCAAGGACAATATTTCAGGTTAATTTCAGTGAGTTTGAGAAAGTAGTGAATAGCTCTTGTATAGCCACTGTGTAAGAATGTACAAAAAGGAGTGTAACTTTAGGAGCATTTTGTAATCGTTATATAATTTAAAGGATTTGTAGTAGGAAATAAACAAAAATAGTTATTATTTAGTTATTATTTTCAGACATTTCAGAGATTTCTCATTTCACAGCTCAGGATCCATGTAACAGCAGTCCTTGTTTGAACCAGGGAACTTGTACAAACACTGGGAACAGCTACATCTGTCAGTGCCCTAACGGTGTCCTCGGCATCCATTGTGAGATCAGTAAGTAGGGATCCAACTTACAAAGTTGAATGCGGTGGTGAAATTCTATATAAACAGCTTTTAATTTATAAAATTTAAATATATTCAATTTTGAGACTGTGCTTTTCAGATCGAAACTAATATAATACCATACTAATACCATACCAACACCCATACTAATACCATACCAACACCCATGCTAATACCATACCAACACCCATGCTAATACCATACCAACACCCATGCTAATACCATACCAACACCCATGCTAATACC
>JAODFY010088863.1:0-11814 GCA_027580055.1 Paracaudina chilensis | reverse complement strand
CCATTGCAGCAGAAAATTTGTCTGGCATGGGTGTCCCTGTACTCTCTGGAATGTACCTGGTTATTTAAAATGAGTTTCAACTGGTACTTTCAATATTTACTTTAGGTCAATGTTAAGACAATGGGTATAGGGCCCACATTTGAGAGGCGTCTGGCGGGCCCTATGCAGCGGATACTGTGGTACCTCCTTTGTTTGATCCAATGTTTGAGTCAATTTGTGGGGTCCTTTTGCAGTGTCTGCCGGGCCCATTGCAGCAGAAAATTTGTCTGGCGTGAGCCACTCTGTACTCTGTGTGATGTACCCGTTCCTTTCAAATTAATTTGAGGTGGTACCTCTAATGTTTGATCGAGTGCATTTTGGGGCCTCCTTTTGAGGCCCACAGTGGCCATACGCAGCAGGTGGGTCCCGGCAGACGCACACATCTGCATATGTTAGGTTCCACCATAAAAGCTCCTATGGTCATATATTGGTACCTCGTTCGCTTAATCAAAACGTTCTGGGCTGCCGTACTATAACTGAAACGATGTAGACTGAGACTCTTGCGTCAAAATGAAGTTCATGAAATGCCCTTCCGTGAAATCACTGACTGAGTGAAGCCCCATATTTAACAAAAAATGAGCTGACCAGTCTAGCAGTCTGTAGCATATTCGAGCGAGAGTTACTTATACCTTTAAGCCCTACGTTGTTTAACATATTTATTCCCAAACGAGCTTGCATTTAATTCCTAAATTCGCAGGATTCGTGTATTTTATAGTTACTCGGAAGTATAAGTCGGAAGTGTCACTGACACGAATTGACAGTCTTTTCACAATTTGAAACTCAGAAGACCTGAATAAATAATAAAGTTTGATGCGAACTGATTTATTTTGCATCTGTGGTTTAAAGAGATGTATGTTGTCTATGGAGCTCTCAAAGTGTCTCCTAGATCTAGATGTCAAGATAAATGATCTTACCATGGTCAAAATGCTGAAATCGACTTGTCGAGAGAAACTATTTCGACTTTACATGACGACATAATGTTGAAGAAGTGGATTTGTCGGGATAAATTATCTCACCATGACGACATAATGTTGATAGAAGTCGACTTGTCGAGATAAATTACCTCACCACGTCGACGTCGACTTGTCAGAATAAATTCTCTCGTGAACTCGACTTCTTTTAGTAGGGTGGTCGTGACATCTCGTTTGGCACTTTAAGGGCTCCGTAGTTGTCGTCCCTGTTAAGTAGTTGAAATAAACACAGTGGCAGAAATTCCATCTCACAGGTTCGGCGTGATCACATGTGGCAGGTGGGGGATGAATTGTATAGCCTTGTATCAATTCAAGTGATTATACCTTGAGCAACGCCTTTAATATCAGTGTATGCCAACGTTGCTAAGTAACGAATGATCTGACAAAATCTAGTTCAAACAGAGACCGGAGAATCATTAATTAAACGTGAAGTACTATTAACACCTTGTACGTAGCAGTACATATTTTAGCTATTTTTATATTATGAAAGTACTCTGTAGCATAGCATGTTTATCAGTTTAGTGACTATATATGTCGTTTAGTAATGCAACTTACTACTGTTTTTATTAGCATGTCGTCGACTCATTTCTAATTTTCAAATGATACGTTTATTTCCGTGTCCTCTCAATGCGTTTACCTTTCCGAGGCTCGTTATTTTCTTGTTCATAATTTGAGTATATCCTAATTAACAGTTAGATTATTAACAAAACTATACGTTCTAAAATTATATATTTAGTGTATAGGCCTTCTTGTTATTCCTCAAACAAAGCGTATAGATGGATCTGATGTTTTTGAGCCACAATTTGAGCCCGATAGCTCATGCTTTAACATGAGATTCTGTTCACAATTTTAATCTCACAAGCCTGAAACAGTTTTATACTAAATGATTCATTTCTTATATAGTTTTCAACTGTGGGAGCGTGGCCTATCGGTAGAGTGTCCGACTGGCTTTCCGGAGGCCTAGGGTTCGATTATCAAGCAGTTGTTGATGGGAGTTGTCCGACACGTCTGTTGCACAGTGGTGCACAAGTTGCTTCCACCTCTCCAGACATTTATTACCAAACGAGCTTGCATTTAATTCCTAAATTCGCAGGATTCGTGTATTTTATAGTAGCCTACTATTACTCGGAAGTATAAGTCGGAAGTGTCACTGACATGAATTGACAGTCTTTTCACAATTTGAAACTCGGAAGACCTGAATAAATAATAAAGTTTGATGCGAACTGATTTATTTTGCATCTGAGGTTTAAAGAGATGTATGTTGTCTACGGAGCTCTCAAAGTGTCTCCTAGATCTAGATGTCAAGATAAATGGTCAAAATTTTGCTGAAATCGACTTCGACTTAATTCACATGACGACATAATGTTGAAGAAGTGGACTTGTCGGGATACATTATCTCACCATGACGACCTTCCACCTCTCCAGACATTGCGGAAGTGGTCAAAGTATGGGGTACAGTAACGTCCATCGGATGAGGACGGTAAATGTCGGTCCCGGGAGCAGGATGTGTCTCGTTATCATCTGAGCGCTATAGGTCGTGAAGAGAAGACTGAAAAGCCGGTGTTCATCCACGATCTTGTCTGTTTTTTTTTTGTACTGCAGGGTCTTTCATGTCCTGATCCTTATTCTACTAAACTAACTGACATACGTTCGTCCTTACAGGTTCATTAGACCATATGAGCAGATTTGGGATCAGTCGTTAAATTATTCTAGATATAATCTGTTAAAACTTGTTTGATAGCATATTAGTCAATTAAATACTACTTTATCTACCTCGTTAAATGATTAGTAGACTGAGACTCTTGCCTCAAAATGGAATTCATGAAATGCCCAGCTGACCAGTCTAGCAGATTTGTAGCATATTCGAGCGAGAGTTGCTTACCATTAAATTAAGCCGATTAACAGTTTTAGCAAAACTAAGCTCTACGTTGTTATCTCATCGCCCCGAACGGGCAGATGAGATATTGTTATTGATTTGCCATTAGACATATAAACACTATTGCCTATCACCATAGCAACGATTGCACTGGAAATGGTCGGTGTGGGTCAGTAGCGACCACCAAGGGGTACCCTTGGGTGAATTGTCTATGTACCAGAGGGTCCCGTTAGGGACTACACCCAAAACACTGTCAGTTTGGGCACACTTTTGTGTGTGCGTGTGTGTGCGTCAGATTTTTTTTTATGGTTTCGGTGAAATCTCAGATGTTGAAGAAGTCGACTTGTCGAGATGAATTATCTCACCATGACGACATAATGTTGAAAGAAGCCCGTGTCAGAAACTTTTTGTACACATTTTTTTTGTATAATCGTTGTCTCTATTGTATCTATTAAAACGGGGATATATTCTGTCATTATTGTGAATACAGGCACCTGATCCAATAGTCATTCATATTAGCACCAAGTCTATATTATTTTTAACCATGTCTATAGTTGTGTACAGTAGCTAGGATCAGAATCCAAGGGGCATAGATATTTTTCAGGGGGCCAAAATATTATCATAGAGAGTATTTCATAAATACAATGTATTTTTTGTTTTTAAAAATTTTCTTCAGGGAGAGATTTTCTAGGGGGCCCGCCTACTGCTCCTCTTGTTACAACTCCCCCAGCCACCCCAGGTATTGCGTATATATCCTGGCAGCCCATACACGTGTTTCCGTTGTCCATTCATTAAGGATTCAAGGTATATCCATTTAAACCCGCAATGAATTGAAATTGGAATTGGAGTTACAATCTTTGCGTGATTTATAACAAACAACAAAAACGCCCCTCCAATCGGCTCTCATTATATAAAAATTAGTTCATTTTTAGAAAAATAATATTTTCAAATCATCCGAAATTATATCATGAAATGAGGGGAAAATGTTCCCCATCTTATCCCATTTGATCTGATTTAAGTCACTACAATTATATTTTATCCTGTTATATTTCATGAATAAATGTATTTTATGTTTTTTATTCTACATGGATGAATGCATTATTTATTAGACAATAGTGCACGAATTGAAGAAATCGTGACAAATTTAGATCCAACTTACACGCTTTGTTTTTTATTGGAAAACGACCAGCGCGATTACACGATGAATAGTAGGTCGGAGGTTCGAGACGCGTCCTCGGGACCTATTTAAAAAAAAACAGAACATGTCAATAACGGTGTTATAAATTTGTATCCATTTGCCCATAAAATACAAGATTAATTGTAATTATAAAGATATTGCCGAACAAGATATATGTCACATTAACTTACAGTTCATGACGAAACACGTTCCTCTTTATGGAAAACGGTCAGGCGATTGTACGTTGAATAGTGTAAGTCGAAGCTTCGATACGCGCGGTTTGGATAGGCTATATTCCTTGACACAATAAAACAATGTTTGTCAACGATAGATAAATTCTTACCCATTTGTCCATACAGGGTGAATGAATTTGTTATTTTTTTTTTCGTTTCAGGTTGGCTGGAGATTACGATTTCTAAAGCAGCAACGACGGAACTCGGCTGGCGCTATATATCTACCAACACAACATTACAACTTGAACATTGGAGAGATTTTACTATACGTTCAGTTAACATACGGTTGTATGCTGCAATGAATAATGACATTTACGAATTAAAGTATAAAAGAAATAACTAAATATCTTGATAGAGTAGCCTTTTTAAATAATTGTCATTTTGGTCAATTTACTTTGAAACCAGAATATTTATAATAATGAAAGTTCGAAAGAAGTAAGATGCAGTCAGAGACAGTATAAAATCTCCCTGGCCAACTCGATACCTATTCAGCGGGGTTATTGCAACTTATGTTACTATGGATAGCATGCAAGTAAAAGTGATTATCATTTTAATTAATCTTTTATCGAGGGTCTGTATAGCTGAAATTTGTCCCAATAGATGCAACTGCGAAAGGGCTACCAACACGGTAATGTGCCCTGACAGAGGATACGTCAAATGGAATTTATCTATTGACGAAGGTACAATAAATGTTGACCTGAGTAATAACAGAATCAATACATGTCCGGGGTTATCCACATACAGAAACCTTGAAATTGTAAACTTATCGAATAATTCACTAACGAACGTAAACCAATCCTGTTTTCATGAATTCGCCGTCTTACGTTTACTCGATTTGAGTTACAACCTGTTACGCACTCTGCCAAATTTTACTACTGGTGCAGAGATACAGGTTTTGAATTTGACAGCTAACCGAATTATCGAATTAAAACCCATCGCAACCTACGGGCTGAGTTCGTTACGGGAATTGATACTGGATAACAATGACTTGGAGATGTTTGCCGGCGGAGAACTTTTACAAAAAACAGATAAACTAGAAGTATTATCTCTTCGGAATAACAAAATTAAACGATTCTGCGCAAATTTTACCTCCCGTCTGTTTATTTCTGCGACGAACTTAAGGGAATTATATGTCTCAAATAATTCTTTGTTGGACAGAAATACTTTTTGGCTTATAGGAGCATCGAACTTACAGATTCTAGATTTGAAAGCCGCGTATTGTTCCAAAAATTATTCCCTTGGACAGAGAGACAACGGTTGGGAATTTCCTGGAAACTCAAAAATGTTACGGTACTTGGATCTGTCTCAAAATAAATTGATCGCATTAGGCAAATGGCCTTTCAGTGGATGCCCGAACCTCGAGCGAATCAATCTCACTAATAGTTCATTAACCGAGTTTAAATTAGAACAACTACAAGACATGAAAAGGATCACACATCTATACGTCGATTACAATTACATAAGTAATATCAGCTCCTCGTTGTTTTTCGATTTGGTCAACCTCAGAGTATTAAGTATGGCGTTTAACAATTTACGAAGCAGTACGATTTCACCGATTTCACTCACCTTTATGGAAAGCGTCGAAGTTCTTAATTTTAGTAACAACGATATTGAAGATTTGAATTTTCTCAAAAGAGCTGCTTCGATCAGAAATCTGACCAAGCTTATCTTAGATAATAACCAAATATCCAATATACAATTTATAAACAAAATGTCAAGTTTGAGAGAATTGTCACTTTATAACAACTCTCTACAGAGGATGCCTAACATCAATAGACTATATAATCTTCAAAGAGTTAATTTAGCTCTAAATAATATAACAGTTCTTGATTTTAATCAATTTTGGACAACGTCGAGTCCCGTGACGATCGACCTGTCAAGAAACCAGGTTGGTTCCGTTTCGAGAGGAGAATTAAACACGTGGTCCGACTATCAAACCTCGTGGAATGTCATTTTGATGGGAAACCCATTAGAATGTACTTGTGCTGAGACGTGGTTCGAACAGGAATCGAAGAGCAAAGTGTACAACAGCAGCTTGTTGAGGCTTTACGATAATATTCGCTTTTCGTGTCCGTCCTCGGGTGGGATTTTTTATAACATATCCTATGCGCTAGAAAACTCAGAATGCGTCTTCATCCATCGAGACGCACTTGTGATCCTCGGCTGCATGTTACTAGTCCTGGCCTGCTGCGCGATCTTGGCGATTGGAATGACTTTAGGAAAGCGACTGGAACGAAGACATCGAAACAACCGCAGCGGCGGTGGGGAGAGAGGTCATCCGGACTCGGAGAAGAAACTTATGCACGAGAAAGAATCAAATGAGCGCAGGACCGATAACTCACCGGCGTTCATGATAGCGGAGAAAGACCAACATTTGAAAGACGCAATATCTCTATCAAATCTGAAGGGAAGCATGGTGAAGCTTGACAACGACAACGTTAAACCTTTCTTCCGGGAGATATACGTTTAACCGTACGGTGAATTGTATGGAGATGACGTATGCATGTTTGGCCACGAAACGTTTTAACCGAATGTGAAATACATTTGATTTTTTTTTGGAGCAATCTAGACTAATCTTTCGGTGATGTGATATCATTGACATATAATTTAGGCATGACCTACTCAAAAGTATTCCTGTAAAATATTGGCAGATAAAATGTATTTTATAGTGAACACAATTCTCGTTGACACTTTTCTGCAGTTGTTTAAGTTTTTTAGTGTAAATAGTAAATTCCATACGAATATGACTGCTTACAAGCAGGATTAGGCTATACCTTGCTAAGAGTAGGAAAATTCACGTTACCTCGTCATATGAAAATGTTATACCTCCGTGAGTTCTTACGTAGTATAAGTTTTTCTGTCAATATTAAAATCTGTAACATCTTTCTTTATTCACTTAAACGTTTTTTTTACACATTTTGTATTGGGATAGTGCTTACCGTATGTGATAGTTAATATGTATTATATGTTTGCATAGGCTTTGTGACCTTTAAGCTACGCAACCTAGTCTTATACCTTATATAGCATTATTGTCATATATTAAACATTGATCCATCGCTGTTGCGAAGTGTAGATTTAGTAGAGTAACGTCGTTGTAAAACGTTTTGTAGATATAGGCTTGAAGGAATAAGCTTGCAACTCTTATTTTCTGGGACAAAGTTGGGGGGGGGGATAAAATATATTTTGATTGGTTTTACGTTTACAGTTACCTTCAAGGTAATATTAAACTAACAGTAACTCAAGTGACATATATTTAGCGTACAGGTAGATCTTGCTTGAGGGTTGTACGGCAAAGGCAGGTGAGCTCGGTGGGAGGGGAAACGTTAATTAGGGGAGTATACCGGTACCTCTCTAACACGACACCGAAGTTCCATATAGCTTCATTGTACAAATATGACGTTAAATCAATCGGTGACTTATCTCAACACAAGTGGGAAATTCCTAATTTTATTTGTAAACACCAAATGTGAAACTAAAAATTAAGGAATGGTTCATTTGTGTTAAATAGTTCTGGGGTAAAAAAAATGTTTGTCCCAAAAGCAGTGGCGTAAATTTCTTCTCGTGGGTTAGGAGGATGAAATTTGCATTTTTTTTATTTTTTTTTTTATCTACGAAGCTTCGAATCAGTGGGGGCAAAACGTTTTCCCCTATTATAACTGTGACCCCTACATGTCCTTCCAGCTAAAACTAGTAATGACCATGTCGCTACATATAAATTGCGAGCGCAAACGTTATTGCACCCTGTGAGACATGGCAACGCGCGTGGAAATATAACCCCTGATTGCTCCCCCCCCCCCCCCCAAAGCTATATATACCAGCGCGCAAAGTCGGCGCGAATTGTTCGCCCCTGTGAAACATGTGCGCCCCTACTTGCTCTCCATGGAGCTGATATGGGGAAGCCGTTGTATGGGTATATACTGTAGTGTAGCTATAGTAAGTACGGTGTGCCTGGCCACATGCGCTTGTGCTGTATATATAACGTTAAGAGCAGTAAACGGGCCTGTTTAGCAAACGTTAACTTGTTGTTTGTTTGAATATTCATATCAGGATAGTAGTAGTAGTACTAGAAGTTCGGTACAGACATCATCTGATAAAGCTGATAAAACGCTTAGGTGCGGGGAGCGCGGAAAAGTTTGACCCATTAGATCTTGTACCCTATACTTGTGCTGCCAAGCCCCCCTCCCCCGTTCCACCGCCACTGATAAAGACATTTTTACAATTAATTTTTAAGCTTGGAATGGGAATGCGCCGAGTTGAGTGGAATTTCGGGCGTGATGATACCGGTACTAAACGCGCTTAATTTGTTTGTTGTAATAATCAATGTGGTCCTTAAGGCATGAATGGCGCGATTACGGTTTAACAACCATATTGTTTCCCTGCATTGAGCAACATTTTGTGGCGCGCCAGGAGCTTTACGCTGAGACGCGCAAATGTCCCAAAACAAGATAATATGGAGAATGTTAACTTCATTCAATATGGGGAATATTGATAACAAAATGTCATCTGCCTCAAAATCTGAGGGATGATTGCATTGTCCAGCCCAGCTGTACAAAAATTGCGCAAGATATACCACAAACTCCAACCCCTAACCACCCGGGGACTTCCGCCTATTCCCAAAAGTGGATACATTCAACAAACTAAGTCATCTTTTGTCAGTTTACTTGACATATGACTGTTTGTTTTTTCGTGCCTTGTTATTAACACATCAGTTTCCTCACAAAGATTATTTTATAAGGTAATTAAAAGGTAATTTTATATAATATACAATACGATGAGATATGCATCTCTGTGATTGCCCCTTGTTTTTCTTATAATAAAATGCATACATACAATCAATCAATTTCTCAAAACAAGTTATAAAAGGAAAAGGGAGGCCAAATCAACTGTAATGATAGGCCTAAAGGCTAAAGCAAATATTAAGATAACTCTTTTACAATACATTTTGACATTAATACAATCATGTAGTACCATTCATATGGTTTTGTACTCTGATGTCCATTTTTAATGATGTTTGTAAATTTAATTGTATGCATATGCAAATGTATAAAATGATGACAAACACCTACCGGTATATAAATTACGAATTTAAAGAGAATTTTTACTCAACCTGAATTGCATTGGGCTTCCCAGTGGTAATCTTTCATCGATTCCCAAGGCTGGTTTTAATATAGGACATAGCGGAGCTTCGCGCAGGTAGTCCATACGTCAATGAGGCCCCACATTATGTCTTTCTGCACCATGCATTAAAGGGAACGCCTCTACCTCAGGTTGAGTACAAATTATCTTTACAATTATTCATTTGTATGTTCTAAGAACAATTAAATACGTGGCAAAGTTGTATAATGCTTACAAACAAACCATGTGTAAGGTTACTATTTATATCGTGTTCTAGGTTAAATTAGAAAGTTTCGTATGCAAAGTATCTTAAAGACGGTGAACTCAGTCAATCGTGCCTCCAGAATGGATTTCACAAGGCTAACTTATATACTCATGAAATATGTGAATCTGTGAATTTGTCCCTTATATAAAACCAAGCATCTGAAAGTTTAGAAGCTTCTTGCATATTTGGGAGATATATTAGGTTAAATTTTCAATACATGTATATGTTAAACATAAAAGCAATATAGCATTTACCATTCAGAAAATATATAGACGTGGTGTTATAAGTAACACAAAAATAGATATGCCATCACATTAGACACATTCGTGGGTAATAATTATTCATGCAAGGGTACCCCTTCACAAGTTTCCGGTGACACCGAGAACTCAATTAATTCAATTAACATGTTAGTAAACTTTCTCTTTAAGGTGTTTATAGTTGCATTGAGGTGTTTATAGTTACTACAACAGGGATGTGTTCATTCATAATTTCAAAAGTGTTCAACTGAGTCAATTGAAAATCTGACTTTTTGGTAAGGTTTGCTACTTGCAACCGAATCTTAAGCGTAATCCGACCCACATTCAGTAGTCTTCGGCTTAAAATCTCGAACATGTTCTCTTGTCTATTCTCCGTTTTCCATGTTATTTGTTCCCGGCTACTATATGCAATGCTGACGGATAATTGACTTCCAACTACGCAATCGTTGGGCTAGTGGTAGAAGAATGAGGTACACACATGCACGTCAGTGGGGTGAAATGTTAATGGAAGCCCATGCAGGGAGCAGCATGGGACCGCAATATTTGAACACCTGCTTCGTTATCCTCTGAGCACTTGGTCGAGGTAGAATGCAGGACAGATATACATACGATCTACGCACATAGATGCGAGACTTAATTGGTTGATATCTTTGAGGCATGGTCGTTGATATCATCCTTCCTCACCCTTAAACTACACTCCTGATCTGGATATCAATGCAGTTTCTCTTTAATGCTAGCAACACCACACTTGGTCGCTGTTGCGTTCAAAAGCTTTTCCTTTCATGAGATAAAACCCCATCTTATTAGGGATTTCATCCTCATGGGGTTACGGTATTTGAAGCTTTGTAAAACTCAAGAATAATCAATCGAACGGCTCAGCTACTTAGCTGTGAAGTGATGAATGGATAATTTAAGATTAATTTCTATTCCTTAACTTCCAATTGTAAAAATTGAATTTGAATTTCATTATTGTTTGTGTTCCGAACCAAATTGTATTCGTAAGCAAAAAGATAAATTTGAACGATTATCAGATTACCCTGATAACTATAGATTTTTAAGTCTCTTCGTAAGAAACAATTACATATACCAAAATAATAACCAAGATGCCGTCTGTCTCCACACCATGCATATGAATGTAATTTCTTGTATTGTATTACGAAAGAGTATTAGTTGGTTTTGCTAGGTTTTAGATTCTATTTATTATGGTAATATGGAGATATAAGTATAGTATAACTGGGGCACAATCATTGTAGAAACAGTTGGATAAAAGAAATGTCAAATAAATAATATGGATAATTGGTAAATAATTTACCCATTCTGTGTAAGAATCACCTGTTCCTCATGATTGGGCAAATTTGGAAATGAAATGAAAAGCAAGTGATGACCTGCCACGGTTCTAACTCGGTTCCCTCCGATCCACTGCCTATAATAGTGCGAATGCATGGAACGCTAAAAGGGAAATTTAATATGGTCACCACCATAATAGCTATCACCATAATAGAAATGACCATCACCATACTATTAGTGACCACCATCATCATAATAGTGACCATCATCATGTTAAAACCTGCCATCACCATATTAAATTTCCCTTTTGACGTTCCATAGGCGACAATTCCCTGCAATTTCGACCGCACCATCCCTAGGCAGACCAGGCTAGTAGGTTAGCCTCAAATGTTATCTTTTAAATATTAATCCCAGTGCGGCACGAAAAAAAAACTAATTTCAGTGTACAATCGTTTTATGAATGAATGTTGAAGAACAGAAAAGAATATAAGCTAGGTTGAAAGAGTAGTTTTATCCAGCGTCTCGCCTTTCAGCCTTCCCTCATTACTGGTCTTGTAAACAATCCTTATGTCAAGTCTGAAAAGTGGGGGGATG
>JAODFY010088752.1:0-11816 GCA_027580055.1 Paracaudina chilensis | reverse complement strand
TCGAGTAAATCAGGATCCATGACGGTCGCTGTTCACACACACACAGACATACATACTCCGGAAGTAAGAGTGACTACGTACATAGATTAGATTCCTTTTGCCAAGGCAAGGAATCAATACATTTATCAATAATTATTTCGAGATAATATCTCGTTATATCGAGATAATATCTCGTTGTTTCGAGATAATATCATGTTATTTCGAGATAATATCTTGCTATTTCGAGATAAATATTTATAAATTTATTTTTACTATGTCCCTAGGACTATATTGTTCTATATTGTAGGGAAAACCTATTGTTACCATCGTATATTGTTCTGGTTCCACCAAAAAAAAAATGTTTCGAATTTGGAGCTGAGTTTACGTTCTCACATTGAGAAAGTGCAGATAATACATACTTTCGCGATCAATGATACTAGGCGGCAGCCTTTGTTTTTTGCAATGAACAATTTGCTGTCAAGTGCACAATTAAAGGTTTGGGCGTTCGATTAAATCATTTCATATTATAACATGGAGTTTCTTTGGCGGCTGTCTCCATGGCGATATATTTTTTCACTTTTTACCAGTTTCGCGATCTGTAAAGTGATAATAACATCAACAAGTAGTTTGAAAACAGGTGAATATTATGAAATTGTTTTGAATAATTGTCTGCTTGTGCTAGGCTACGGTTTACGTAAGTTAGGCTCAGGCTTTCATTTAGGCCTAGGCGCCCCTAGACTAGGCCTAACGTTAGAGAGTTTAGACCTCAGCCTAACGTTAGGCATAGCAGGTCTAGACCTAACACGCCCAGCTAGGCCTAGGTGAAGACAAACGTTAATTAGCTTAAGCCCAGTTAGACCTAGGTCTAATGTTATGCATAGCTAGACCTAGTATGTAGCACCTGAATGCTACTGTACGTTCATTTCGCATATTGCAAATGCTTCACACTACAGTAGCTGCCCCGAGTGTACAAAAAAACCAGGTGTTTAGTCGGTCCAAAACTAGCCGTCATCTTCACGTTCTTAAGAATGAACGTAATGTAGGAGTATAATGGTTCCAATACTTAACACCTTGTAATCAGGCTCAATAGGGGAAACTTGTTTGAATATCTTAGGTTCGTAGGTCAGCCATGTTGAGTACACTGTAGATTTTAAAAGAAGTTAGAATTCATGTCAGTTCAACGTGTGTTCAAGTGCTGTGTGAAAACCTTGTACATATGGCTAACTTGGAAGAATCGATAACCAGTATTTGGTATTAAGTTGGCAGTACTTACTACTTAGTAGATTAACCTTTTTGATTTTAAAAGAGGTCAAAGGAAGTTTGTGTCAATTCTGAAAACTTAACACTAGGGAAATATGCTACTGTAGGTATAAAGTGATTGTGTTTTGGCGTAGTTATTTTTCTTGTATCTCTGCATCGTTTCCAAGTCCTAAACAATCGCAAGGCTGAGTGCAGTGAGCGACGACATGGCCTACTATTATTTGACGCACGAGGCTCGTGAGCATGCCGTAGTGACCAACGTGTCAGTCAACGGTAGGGTTACCATGCATATTTGTTTTGATAAAAAAAAGTGATCGCCGAATTGAATTTTGTGGGTGTGTACATGCAAAATGGGATATCTGTAGCCTCCATACAGGGGTCAGGGATCCTTGAATGAAACAAAATATCTGAAAACTGAATGTTTGTTATCCTACTTTATACAACACCTAATTATACCTGTGATATTTGATTGGACAATTGTTGGTCACATGGGATATGGAATGATCTGTTATATTGCACCGCGTGCAATATGACCACACACCATCATTTTTGGTGTGTACATTATACATGTTGTCATTAGGCATGTTTAAGTGATTTATTCATCACAAATATTTTATTGGGTGTTGTATAAAACAAATAATTAATGTTTTCCATTTGTTCAATGGTACAAATATTTCATTTGTTGCAAGATAGAACTTGTTCCATCCAACTCGGCTGCACCTTGTTGAATGGAACTTCTATCATTCAATTCATATATTATTTGTACCATTGCACTCATAACATTCATTATTTGTATATGATAAGCATACATATATAATTCAATAAGCCATCTTATTAAATACAGCAAATTATTATATCAAATGAAATGAATATATTTTTTGTTTGCCTGTACGCTATAATTCCAAAATTAACAAAATCCCTGGACAATATTAATTTGAGTTCCCCTATTTTGGGACTGTTCCAAGTAGTTTGTAACTTCAGCCAATCAGAATCATCACTGATTCCTTCCACTGGCACGTGTGGTTGTCGGCAAACTTGAAAAGTTGTTCAAAACTGTTTCCTAACCAAGTTCATAATAATTCAATATTCATATGGGGTACAGACACAGGAATAATATGGTTAGGAAGCCAGAAGCGATCCCTTTCAGGAAATTTGGCGTGAAGTGTTATTACTGGAAATTTTTCATCGCAATTAAAAAAAAACGGGGCAGAAACTTAATTTAATTCCTTTTTTTTTTTTTTTTTCGATAATTGACTTTGGCTACAGCATAAAACATGGATTTTGTAGCTGAAGTAACATGAACCACAGGAGTGCCGTTATGATTTGAGACACACTGTGTAAATAATGCATGAAATCTGGCATGAAAGGAGTCTGCGCAAGCATGTGCTGTCAGTACAGTATCTCACAAGCTTGTGTTTACACCTACCAACTGTACACTGTTTCCCTACACTCGTTACAACAATACTCGAGGCCTTGATATTTAGTAGAAATCTGCAGAATTTATGCTATTGTTTCAATGATGGCTTATTCGTCCAATAAAACAGCCAATAGCCTAAATGAAGTAATATTTTCTCGGATATTCTTATATGTATAACATCCGGATTTTGTACGCAATATTAGAAATCTGCCCGGACGCTGATGTAAGCCAATAAAAAGAGGACATGTCCGGTTACATCCGGACGTCTGGTAAGCCTACCCACAAGGTTCTCTGTGCAAATGTACACCCCTACCCCACACATCCTTCCCTAGTAGAATAGCAAACATACATTTCGGGCAACAATCTGATATTCGGGCAAGAAAAGTTCCCGTACGCCTACAATGTATGTGTGCTAGTCATTTCAACCAATCACATAACCTTGTGCCAGACATTTCAGTCAGTCACATGGCCCATGCCTGTCAATTCAACCAATCACATAACCTGTACCAGTGATTTCAACCAATCATATGGCTTGTGCCAGTCATTTCAACCAATCACATAGTCCATGCCAGACATTTCAGGCAATCACATAGCCCATGCCTGTCATTTCAAACAATCACATAACATGTGCCAGTCATTTCAGTCTATCACATGGCCCATGCCTGTCATTTCAACCAATCACATAACATGTGCCAGTCATTTCAACCAATCATATGACTCATGCCGGTCATTTCAACCAATCACATAGCCCATGCCAGACATTTCAGCCAATCACATGGCCCATGCCAAATATCTCAGCCAATGACATGACCCAGGCCTGTCATTTCAACCAATCACATAACCCAGTTCATTCTCAGGAATGTCAGGAACCTCTGACAAGTTCCACCGGTGGGGGCCGTGTTGGTATTTTCCCCAGAGTGAACTCTGGTGCTTCAAACTGTTCTTTTTCTTCAGCAGTCAGATCATTCATTGAGGTATACCATTTCACGCTCTCTTCACCCCCTCCCTCTACTGGCACGGGCTTCCCAAACAGGCCAACCGCTTGAGTCGACTGTCCAAAGAGGCTGGTACTCTGCGAAGCCGGTTTCCCAAAAAGCCCTGTAGATGCAGCAGGAGCTGGTTTACCAAACAATCCGGTTGCTTGTTGTGAATCGGCTGGTTTACCAAACAATCCGGTTGCTTGTTGTGAATCGGCTGGTTTACCAAACAATCCGGTTGCTTGTTGTGATTCGGCTGGCTTGCCGTACAATCCGGTTGTCTGTGGTTCAGATGGTTTACCAAACATTCCAGTAGTCTGTGGTTCTGCAGGTTTACCAAACAATCCGGTCGTTTGCGGTTCGGCTGGTTTGCCGAACAGCCCAGCATTGTTACCAAATCCTGACGCCTGTGCATTGGAACCAAAACCGGAGGTCGCAGTGGATGGAGTGCTGAACAAGCCGGGGGGTGGAGAGGTAGGTGTCGGGGCCGGGGCACCAAACCCCTGACCTTGATTGGTGCTGCCAAAGCCTCCCGTAGATGTAGAACCACCACTGAAGAGACCGGTTGGTGGCGCCATAACACCATTGTTGGAACTTTGGAATAACGTGGAATTGCTGAAAGAATGAATTCAACTTATATTAAATCACATCATTAATATCCATGAAATTCGCACTGAAAATGAAAGAAATCATCTACTTCCATTGAGCAATATACTGTTGGAATAAATCACCTCATATGCAGTGGTTATATCCGCGTTAGCTTGTACCCTATTCGCGGAATACATACTGCCTGTATTTAATGTGTTCGATTTTCACTCCGTCAGATAACATGAATGATTCGTGTCAACATATTATCGAGTGTTTAGCTTTTATCAAATGATTATGCGTAAATATAATCAAGTATGGCTGCAAACATATACACCTACACATACAGATGGATATAGTGATGGATATTTTTACCTATTAAAATATTTTATTTTTATGCTCTTGTATTTTTTATACCCTATAAAATGACGTTGACTTTAAACTAAGTTCCAACCTTTCATTAACATTCATGAGATATTTTTTGTCAAGTGAGGACTGCTTGGGATGGTCACTTAGGATATTTGGACCTCTCATTTAAACATTAAACATTTTATTTTTTATACCCTTGTATTTTTATAACCCATGCAAAGATGTTTGACATTACACCAAGTCCCAACCTTTCATTAATATTCATGATAAAATTTTTGTCTGAGGACTTCTATTGGACTTCCTACTGAGGACCTGGAATTCCTTCGTCTGGGTCCTCAGTCATAATGCATGCCTATACAAGTGCACACGAATGCACATACACATGCCAACATGCTTTAAGATTCCTATAATCTTGTTACTAACAAATTAAATGAAACCTTTAATAAACTTACTCCAGAAACTATTTGGACTTATTATTTTATACTAACCTTTTACTAAATATATCCAGGGTCGATACATCTTGCATTCCAAAAAGAGACTGCCCACTGGCCCCCTTCAACTGTCCTCTGTAGACCGATATCTGCAAGGAGCAAAAATTTAAAAAAAAAGTTTCAAGAGAGTACCAGAGCATGAAGTCATTTTCTACGACAGCTCCCTATCAAAAAAAGGTGTGGCAAAAGTTCCCAAAATGCAGTTGGTTTCCTGTGACAGTGCATGTATTTTTTGTGAAAATGTGTGTAGTGTTTGGGGCTCATATTGACATGTTTCTATATACCTACATGTATTCACAGTTTTTACCTGTGAAAAGGTGTCAAAACCTGTGAAAAAAATATGTGAAACACAGGTAGAACCATGACAAGACATAGAACGTGTGAAAATATGTGAACTTGCCACGGAAAACAAGAGGGAAATCTGAAAAGTGTCATATACTTTTATAATTATGTATGCCTGTCTATGTCAAACACAGAAAAAAAAGGGGTGGAAAAGGTTCCAAAAAACACACATGTTTATGAGTGGACCATGGCGTGCTCATAAACTGACACAGTTTGCCACAACTTCTGTTTGTAAGCAGGGATGAGACTGAGCTGAAGAAAAAAAAATCTGAAATTTATTGATCGCCGTCCTGGGGGAGGGGTCTAAGGGGAGGGTGTGTTCCCCTCCTTACCTGGAAAATTTTTAAAAAGTGATGAGCACATCCGATTTACAACCGAATCACACAAACACAAAGGCCACATAATATAGGCTACATAAAGCCTAGTGTTATATCAAGCCTATACTGCGTTCTGTTAGTAAAAAGTATTTAAACAAAAAAAAAAAAGTATTAAAAAAAAAAAGTGAATTACGATAAAAGCCACGGAAATGAAAGGAAAAAAAGCGGAAATTCATGTTTCCGAGGAAGAGTCTCATGCCTGATTTCCTAAATAAGCTATATGGATAAAGAAATATTATATATAGTCCAGAAAAGCGACCTCAGCATTTAGGAATTAGTTCTTGCTGGCAATACAATTAAGTATAGGCTACCTAGCCTAACACACAAATTAGGTTATCTGACGATCGATTCCCTTTCAATTCAATGATCTGTGTTTTGTTTCCAGTGTCTGTGCTTTACTTACATGTTATAACCATGTCTGCAATTGAGTCGTCAGTATAGTTTTATCCACAAACAAAACATTTTAACTCTGCTTTAACAGCTCATTCAAAATATAAGTCTCCTTTTCTGTATCCCTCAGTGAACCATATATCCTAGTATTAGTACCTGCATTTGGACTACAGAAATGTCATCAAAATTACACATGGAGAAAAACCTATAACAGAATAAGACGAGCTCCGTTTATACAAAGTCCCCTCCCACTATCTTTACTTCATGGAGGATACACCTGTCTCTTTCCCAGGGTTTAAAAGTCACTATATATTAATTAAACTGTTTGTCAATTATAGATTAGGACCGATCAGCTGCATACTGAGAGTGATAAAGACCGGCGGTCAACAATTACTGAGTGCACTGTGACAATAAACAGCTCATTAAAAAATGCCATCAGTAAGCATATACGTCTGCGAGTTGTCAGTACAGCTTCATCGCCAAAATATTTATACTTCTATTTCTACTACTTCAACTAATTTAAATATAGGATAAAACTCCTTATGATAATATCTATATATAAAATTGTATTCCTCAGTGAACCATATCAAGTGCCTGTACTTAATTAGATCACAGAAATTTCATTTAAATTACACATGTATGCAGTAAAACCTAACAGACTAGTATGGCCCCTACCCATCTTTTAGCTAATGCCCCTTGCAAAAAAAGTTTTGTCAAACTGTGTCAGTTTCTCACGTGAACATAAAAAGAAAACATGCATGCTCCATGCATAAACACATGTTTTTGGAACCTTTCCCACACATTTTTCATGCATTTGACATGTATTTTTACACCATTTTTTACACACATCTGACACAGACATTTTTAATACAATTCATAATAAAAGTTCTACCACACCTTTCAAATTTCCCTGTTTTCTATGGAAAGTTCACACATATTTGCACATTACATAATGTCTCACCACCACCATTCCACCTGTTGTGTCAACCTGTATTCCTGGGGTTTCACATTTTTCCACAGATTTTCACTCCTTTTTCACAGGTGTAAAAATTGTGATACATATAAAAACGTGTCATATCAGCCAGAAATGCACATATTAACACAAAATACACACATTGTCACAGCAATGTGTGTTTATGGAATTTCTGCCACACCTTTCTTTGATAGGGTGCTAACTGATCTTCACAAATGATGCACCTATCGCTTCCTGGGGTTTGGGAATTCGCAATTAATTAAACTGTTAACTGTCAACTTTAGATTAATTAGACCGATCGGCTGTAGAACAATTATGACCGGTCAGCAATTATAGATGACTCCAAGTTATCAGCGCAGCTTATCTACAAAAGGTTGTTTTCTGCTTTAACAGCTAATTTGAATATTAGGATATCATGCCTTTCCCATAAATTGTTTCCCTCATTGAACCACATCAGTGTGCCTGCACGTAAGACCACCTGCAGAACTGTCATTAAAATGACACATGCAGTCAAGCCTAACAGAACAATATATGATAAATTCCCCTGTCCCTTTCTACTATCCTTATCTGTAGTTCACAAATGATTCACCCGTCCCTTCCCAGGAAGTCGCTATTAATTAAACTGGTCGTCAACTATAGATTAGGTCCGATCAGCTTTAGAGCGATTTAAGACTTAATTGTCAGCAATGACAGAATTCACAGCGACAATAAAATTAATATGCCATCAGTAAACATTTGCTATCAGCGAGTTGCCAGTACAGCCCCATCTGCAAAATATTTTTTTTCTGCTTTAATAACTAATTTGAATAAAGATAATGTTCATTTTCTGGAATTGATATTCAATTGTATCTCTCATTGAACCATATCCGAGTGCCTGCCCATAAGACCTCCGAAATGTCGTTAAAATGACACATGCAGCCAAACCTTACGGAATAATGTGATAAACTCCCTTCCCAAAATCCATCTGTACCATACTTCATCTACGGACACCTGTTCCTATCCAGGTCTTTTTAATGTCAAGCCGCTATTTATTTAAATGTTTTGTCCACCATAGATTAGGTCGGACCAGCTGTCGAATGGTGGACAGCAATTACTGAATGCACTGTGACAATAAACAGCCCATTAAAATGTCATCATTAAAATATTTACAACAAACGTTTTCAAGATTATAAAAATAAAATTAATGGAAGTTGTAATCAATTGTGATGTTAATTATTAAAAGAAGCTAAATTTTATCATTCCATCATATAATTCTGTTTTTGCATTACGATATACCTCATCCATGCCAAATGTACCACACCATACATTCTATTATTCAGTGTTGCAGAGTTATCAAAGTAGGGTCACAACACTTCAGTGGGAGGGGGCATCAGAAGATATAATGATACCAATTTTGAGGGCACAGCCCAACCCCAACCCCCCACCCAGCTGCCCCTGACACTAATATTTAGTGATTATTTGGCAGCAGTACTGGATAGCAACCAGTCTTAAGTGCATGGAGGTATTACTTCCAAATTGCACACTGTTCTTTGCAATATTTGCCCTGATATGCCATCCTGGACACCCCATGGACTTTTTCAATGTTGTAGTTTCTTTTATTTCCAAAATGGTATTAGTACCAATGTCTTGGGTCTCATTCCTGAACCCCATCTGGGCCCATACCCATGTTTCTATTTACCTGCAGATCATGTTGGCCGAAAGACTACCCAATTTCTTGAAAATCAGCCCTGCTCATGGGCCCGATAACTTTTAACTATCAAATGTTTTCACTGTTTTGTATATGGTGACCTTTGACCCCCACCTATAGGATCATACACCTTACACTCATTAAAAGGAACATACGCAACCAAATAATGGCTTAAATCCAGTTGACCATGTTTAGTCAAGGTGTTTACAGTGTTTGGCCCCTGTTGACCTGACATTTTTAAACTAACATTGTCAAATGTTCCCTTCCTCTGAAATGAACAGCCCCTCCCTCCCCCCTCTAATTTGAGCCCCTACCACATAGTAAAAAGAATAACTTACCAGTAGAATTTTATTAACTGAACTGTCCAATTGACTGGATGACTTCACTGCCATAAGTTTCCACTTAAGCTCCTTCTCTCTGGATTCTTTGAGTTCTGTCTGACACTTTGCTAGCTGTTCAGATCAAGGACAGGAAGTGATTCAACCATTAGACCTAGGCAGTGCACATCTTACCACAGCTTATCCTTTAGGCCTAAACACAGTCCTCCTGGAAGGTGTGAACTACTTACCAAGCCAATTAAAGTCTATGTACATAATTCACTCATGCATATATCACTGAGGAGTGTTTAGAATTTGGAAGTAGTACCAGTTAAATGTTAGTATATGTTTAGTGGTGATGACAGCACTAGACCCCTCCATGAATGTGTGTAGGCAAAACCACAAACTGGCAGGCAAGATCGCTGAACTAATCCTTGTTCCCCGACTTAGTGACTATAACTCAGAGATGGGTATGGTAATGGGTGATAGAGATGCATGGAAATACACAGTCAGTGGTCTATACTCCACATAAATACCGTCATTGACAAGCAAATACATGTGATGGGGCAATTACATTGTAATCTTTGTGGTAAGTAAGACTGGCTGGTTTAGCGGCCGCAGCCTTATTGATGGCCTCTGGAATGACTTTGCCTTTTCTAGAGAGGGGTGAAAAACCTAAAACCACTTGGCTACTATGCTCCGAACATATTCACCACCTCCCAACCATTCATCACCACCCCATGACACCCTACCCCTTCCCACCCACATGGAAATTACACCCCTCACACTATGGAATGTTTGAGGATCTCGTTCTGAACCACTTGGCTACTGTGCTCCGAACATATTCACCACCTCCCAAACATTCATCACCACCCCATGACAACCTACCCCTTCCCACCCACATGGAAATTCCACCCCTCACACTATGGAATGTTTGAGGATCTCATTCTGAACCACTTGGCAACTGTGCTCTGAACATATTCACCACCACCCAAACATTCATCACCGCCCCATGACACCCTACCCCTTCCCACCAACATGGAAATTACACCCCTCACACTATGGAATGTTTGGGGATCTCGTTCTGAACCACTTGGCTACTATGCTCCAAACATATTCACCACCTCCCAAACATTAATCACCACCCCATGACAACCTACCCCTTCCCACCCACATGGAAATTACACCCCTCACATTTACTATTTGCTCAGTGAGTAAGAGGGTTGACTCCTTCCTATCTCTGGAATGTTCGAGGAACTCGTTCTCAACCACTTGGCTACTATGCTCCATACATTCACCACCCCCATGACACCATACCCCTCCTTATCCACAGAGCAATGATACGTTTCTCGCTTACCATTTGCTCGGCGAGTAACAGACGGGACTTCTCCCGATCTATGGAATGTTCGAGGATCTCATTCTCGGCTCGGATTAGTTCCAGCTGCTGTGTGTCATACTCCAGTTGCTGTAACTTGTTCAGAGTATCTTCGTGTTGTCGCAGCAAACTTGCTTTGTCATCTGTTAGTCGCAATGAAAACAACCAAAATTGTTTTTGGGGGGCCAGTAGGGGGTCAGTTTCTTTGATATGACCATCAAAGATGGTTAGCAGGACATTCCCATTGGTAAAGAACCATTCAACATTCAACCATTATTCAAATATGACAAGGTCGTTAAGGGTTGTTTAGCTTAGTATAGGGTTAGGAAAGACATCTTTCCTCAAAGATGGTCCTGCACCACAGATGATCTAGTCTCCCAGATGTGATTAGGGAGGGGCACCAGCCTTCCCATCTCGAGCAATTGCTCAAGATGCAAATTATTGACTGCACACGGGACCATCAGCATTTTTCAAAGTTAAATGACCTCAAATAGCTATTTATTGCACATGTTGTATTTTATTGCTATGATTTTTTGGCATTTCATTTTTTATTGTGATGATTTTTGGCATTTCATGTACTTGGGCAAAAATTTGGGCACCATCTGCTGGTGTCAAGTATCAGCTTTGGGCTCTGTCCATATCAATTGATTTCAGTTTAGTCACTGGGGACAGTCACAGAGATGACCATTTTGGATGCTTATTAAAATTATTACTTATTATCACTGAATGAAATATAAATATATATGACTAGATTCGACGCTAGGGTAAAAGTGAACAATATGAAAGTGGAAATTGGACATTAAGGTGGGGAAAAAAAACATTCCCCTTAATGTTTTTACTACCATTTCTAGACATAATTTTATTGTCGCAAATAGTCTTATCTTGTTCTCCACTGTCTAAATCTAGGATTTTTGTTAGTTTTAGGGTCAGAGGTAATAGCGAGTAATGTTTTATTTTAGTGTGTACATCAATGGGCTTTTCCCCTTAGCTTCGAATCTAGGTGTGTGTGTGTGTGTATATATATATATATATATGTATGTGTGTCTATATATATATTTATATATATAAACAAGACACAAAAAAATTACTGTAAAAATGCATCGAGTTATTTAACCATTAGACCTAGGTAGTAGCCATCTAACCACCAGCTAATCATTAAGATCAATAAATTGGTCCTCCTGGGAGGTGTGAACTGCTTGCAAAGCCAATTAAAGTCTGTGTACATAATTCACTCATGCATGTAACACTGAGGAGTGAGTGTTTAGAATTTGGAAGTA
>JAODFY010088641.1:0-11819 GCA_027580055.1 Paracaudina chilensis | reverse complement strand
CATAGTACCACCACTGCACAAACCTGTCCCAACAACCCCCTCCATCCATGGCGCATACTTCAATGCAACTTTAATTTTTTCACCTTTATTTCCAAATCTCCTTGGGTCATATGTGCCAACTGAAGAAACATTTATATTTTTAAAATGAGAATTTTGTAAAAAAAATACTATTTAAATATTTTTATTTTATTAAAGAAATCTCATCACAACTTTGGGTTTTTGTTTTTTAGGCCTAGAGCATAATGTTAGGCCTAATGCATAGAAAAAAAAACAGAAGAATGATGTCAAGCACTGTAATACCCCAGATCACACATCTCTAGGGATTATCGGGACACCAGGTACATGGTAGTTTATTTACTCAAGGGACACTGGCAGATAACAGAATATTAGGTGATAACAGGTTTATCTCCTTAGGGATGAGTAGACCAGTGGCTAAAATGTAGCAGCATCATTTGCATTTTCACTGTTTGACCTCTGTGGACCTCAAATAACCTTAAACAGCACCAAAGACAACATATTTCTTGTACTCCATATGGGCAACATTCAGGTCAATTATGAGCTCTGTAGACATTACGTTCTCCAGTTGTTGCGATTAATTACAAGGTTTTCACTGTTTGACCGCATAGATTCCTTTGGCAAGGAATAAAAAATGGTTGTTCCTGCTGGAATTAAGGTTTGCTGAGGGCACGACCATTTGGCTTATGTTCATATTTCATATGTTTATCGAGTAGGGCACCAAGGCCAAACATTATCTGGCTGTAGTGTAAGGCCAAAACTAAAAACATTCAATGACTCATTTATGCTGTATGTAATATTATAATATAATAATATTATAACAGTAGGACACATCACACTCATTGTTGTACAATAATAACCATGTTGTAAACTTTTAAATTTGTAAAAACATCACATTGTATAATATGCACAAAAACATGTGCATGAGTTAGTAACCAGGGTTAAGCTCTGATGGCCATCACCACTTCTGACCTCAAGGAATATTTCTGAAAGACTGGTTAAATCTCATCAAGACCTGCACATCTTACCAGATGGACCCTCCCTGTGTTTATCTCCACTTCAGTAAATAGAGGGCCTCCTCCTCCTGTAGTACACACTATTCATGTTTCCTTTATCCACTCTGTGATTTTGAGTGATCACATGTACAAATTAGGGCTGTCTATGAGTATACAAATTGCAAGTTTTACCAACACCTTTCCCCCCCACCGGAAAAATTGTGCTACTATTCTCAAATTGTATTACTGTAAAATTTATGGCTGATGTACAAAATTTTGCAGGCGATGCTACTTGGTCTCAATACGTGTTAAAACTTAAGAGCCATTATTTGCTGGACATAAATATTATAGATCTTGCAATTAGCTGTTCAACCATCATTTGTGTTTTAGTGTGATTGCTTGCTTATTCCTTAACCTAGGCACATCACATGTTTATAATCAATACGACATGCAAAATGGTTTATTTAGTAGATTTGAGGGTCAGGAAAGACATATGTCCTCATTAAAGACCCTATGCCACAGATAACCCAGACTGCCAGATATGATTATGGATTAACACGGGCTTTTCAGCCTTCTCTTCATGACCAAGTGTTCAGATGATAACAAGACAGGAGTATGATCCCATCAGGCTCCTGAGACCATCATTTAGCATCCCCATCCGACGGACGTGAGTGTACCCCATACTTTGACCACTTTCTCAAAGTCCGGGTAGATGGAAGCTACTTGTCTGTCACCACTGTGCAACAGCCGTGCCGAACAACCTGAAGCAGATAACCCCCATCAACAACTGCAGCACAGCTTTGACGGAGAAGTAACAAGAGGCCAGGTCGAGATTCAAACCCAGGACTCTCGAATGCCAGTCAGACACTCTACCCATAATAGGCTACACTCCCACTGATCGACAATGAATCAACCAATCCACATCGTGCAAAGCATTGTGGCTTGCGGTTGAACGGTGTGGGCTAAAGATAATTGGGCCCTAGCCCCTGTCTAGTTAGTCAAATATTTGGTATTGTAGCCATGGTGGATTATTGTTGGATAGCGTATAGGCCTAGGCCTCGGTACCGGTTCCACGAATACATTTGTCTAGACCTAAACTGTAAAATAATACATCATGTACACAAATTTTGTAATTTTCACCTGAAGTTGAACATTTTTAAAAAATGCCACTGCATCAACTACAACATTTTCTGCCAATTCAGCTTCCATTTGATCAACTTTACGGTGACCCTTCGATCGTCTTTCAGTTTGAGTTCAATTTCGTCTTCGTTTAACATGTGCGGTCAAATATGTTAGGGTCTTATGTTAATGTTGAACGTACGATCGACGTCTAAAGTAAGAAGAGTAACATATTTAGACCCACTTCGTATGTGATTAAAATGCTTTTAAAGATCCACGATTGTACATGAGAATGCTGTTATACATCACATATAAATCACATAATAATAAAACGATCCTCCACGTTTTAAGTGAGAATTATGCAAACATTTCAAAAACGGTAGATTAGGTTGTTGGTGACGTTGACCCTGACACTAATATATTTTATAACTATTGCGCAATCCTGCAACTACAATGTGCTTCGTACACTGTTATATATCAGTATTCGTACAGTAGATTGTACAGTGTATTGCACTTCAACCTCGTTGTGTACTAACTACATGTAGTATATCGGTGGTACCGAAAGTCGTTCGCTTTAATATGTTCGATATTTGAACATATACTGTGAATAATATGTACGTACTGGCGTCGTTTAATGTACCAAACGAACTTCGATGCACTCATTATACATGTATACTGAATCAACGATTTTCATTCTACAAGGAACAGATAATAAAGATGTCCTTAATCTCGTGCGAAATATTTTAAAAAAAATAGTAGGCATACGCCATATTATAAGTAACGTCAATAATAGTTTTTGAGATGGCAGCTGGTCATTCCAGGATTCTTCTTGGACAGGTTGTTCAATCCAAACTGCAAGAAGCAGCAAAAGTTCAAGTTACACGACTTGTTCTCGATAAATATGTAATGCAGGTAAAGTGACTTAGGCCTAGGACCTAGCCCTATTAACCCTTAGGCTAGGCCTATATGGCCCACAGGCGCTTACAGCTTGGCTCATACACTATAGTATATAATACTATAGTGTATGAGCCAAGCTGTAAGCGCCTGTGATATGGCCTAGGGCCTATTGCTAGGTGGTACCGAAAAGTCGTTCACTTTGATATGTACGAAATGAACAGCGGTGCAGTCATTATACTATAGTAATACAAAGGGGTACTAATTAAAAAGCCCAATCATTTACACAACTAATATTGGCTTAAAGATTGTAAACTGGCATAGGCTAGGCCTATGCCCTAGTCTACAATAGCCACAATGCCTTTTTGGTTCTGATGATGAATGGGAACCTACGCAGTCTAGTCGGCGTGTGTATGTATGTATGTATGTATGTGTGGACATGTAGTGTAATTATGTCCGAGGACCTCAACAAAGGAATTTCAAGTCCTCAGAAGAAATACAATGGGATTTTCAAGTCCTAAGAACAAAATGTTGGATTGCTACCATACCTGGCATATATATTTCCCCTAGAAGTGAAGACTATCTCTATTGTTTTTGGTATGCGTCCTATGAATATTAATGAGTGGGCGGGGCTTAACATAAAATCATTAAAATGTCAATATCTTCGCAATGGTATGTAAAATCTGCTTCATACTAGGTATGGTGATGTAAGCTGATGAGTGGTAAATACAGTGTATCCCAAGACAGTTACATTTCAACTAATTAGTATTCATGAGTAGGCGGGGCCTATGCTAAATCGCTAAAAATAGTTTGTAAACACGATATCTTCAAGGAGGAGAAGGTGGAATGATATCATACTTGGTATATATATGTTGGCCATATTGAGTACATGATCCCTAATGTTTTTTGGGTGGCCCTGCCGTGAATATTAATGAAGGGGCAGGGCTTAAATTAAAATTCTTAAAATGCCAATATCTTCGCAACAGTATGTTCGAACTGCTTCATACTTGGTATGGTGATGTAAGCTGATGAGTGGTATATTTTCCCAAGACAGTTACATTTCAACTAATTAGTATTCATGAGTGCGCGGGGCTTATGCTAAATCGCTCAAAATAGCTTGTAAACATTACAAGGAAAAGATACATTTCACAGTCATCAACAAATATACTTACCTATGTGATTTAACAAAAATTATTATTTCCTGACAGTATTTTCCAGACAAGTCAAGGGTGTTTGCGTTTGACCCGAAAAAGGTGACAAAAGTCGGAGATATTGTTCTGGTCAAAGAACTAGAAGCAAAGAGGACTCCCTTCATAACCCATAAAATAGAGAAAATCATTTACAGTGTTGGTAATGTGAGGGACCCTATAACAGGCAAACGCTGTGACAGTGAATCATACTGGAACGAAGACAAACGGAAGACCATGTTTGAAAAGGAGCCCGAAGAAAGGACAGGACTGGAGGAGACATTTGCAGAAAAGAGAAGTGTTTATGAACATGAGAGGATGAAGGACCCCATTTTGAGTTTGAAGAGGAAAGATTGGGAGATATAATTAGCGGAGCCTAGCGAAACACATGACTGGGTGCCATATAACACACTATAAGTACTGTAACCTTGATCTTTAGCTCGAAATAAGCAACAGCAGAAGTTTAAAGGAACCACAGCTAAAACTGTTTTGTGCAGGGGCAGCCGAAACCAGCAGGCACAGGCTGCAAGTGCATGCCCACACTTTTCTCCAAAGCATGAAGTAATAGTGTCCCAAAGGACTATTGGCTATCCACATCAAGTAGGTTAATCCAGACCACCAAGGATATTCTACCGCAGGGAAGTGTAATAGAGGGCAACTCATCTTGCATATTACTGATGACAATTATGTGATGGGTCATAGTTTAGGATTGCTGGTCTTAAAGTGTATTAGTTTAGTTTCTGGTACAGATACAGTAGTTACTGTGCTAGGTCATAATGTGGACGTACATGTCTTACATATAGTATGCCACACCCAATCAACATTTCTATTGAAAATGAGAAGGATCATTCTCAGTTCTTTATAAGCCAATTTTCAACTATTTGTATGACACAATTCCTCTTTCAAACATCCTGAATGATATACAGTAAGCAAAAATAAAATTTCATCAAACCAGACATCCCCAGTGTTTTTTTTCTCGAATGCATAAAATCCTTCACAGTGATTAATTTTTATGCAAAATGCAGATTGCTCCAATGAGAACAAAGATAGCAAATATTGATAAGGATTTATGGCTCTATCCACCTGACAAATTATTCATGTATTTTTCAATTAGGGCAGTTCAGTTTTCCCCAAGTCATGCTTTCAAGTATTGGTTAGGTTATAATTGCAGCTAGGTTAGGATCTGCAGAACCAATACTTCAAAGCATGATATTCTGTAGAGAATATGATGCTTTAAATAGTAAGTTGTACCAACTGGCTGCTCCCTAGAAAAGCATTTTGTGATTTTGGTGTTAACACAGCTATCTATGTTATATGATTTATAAAAGTTTATAATTTGAACCCTTAATCTGAAGGTAAAAGCCACAATGCCCAATTGTTTATATATATTTCAATTTGTATTAGTTTTTGTAGTTGTATAGTATGGTTAGCTATATCAACAAGCTGCTTTAAAGCAATATCAAAACTCAACATCAACTTTGATGGAGTGGCATGGAAGGGGCACTTTAGCATACAAGGGGGGTGGGTCAGCCTGTACTGGTGGGGAGAAAGAGTTTGGACAGGCCAGGCCCACAGTCCATTCATTGTATCCATATGTCACCAAATTGTAGTTGGGCTGAGTCATGCTATTTTAATAGTACTTTCACTATTGAGTGTAGTTTTTCCTCTTTTTATCAGAAAGTTTCATTTTTTCACTGGACTATTCTTAATAAAGATTAAATGAATTCCACAAACTTAGGTAATTATTATTTAAGCTTTTAAAACCAACAAAAAAGGTCAAGTTTACTTTCAAACTTTTATTTACACATGTGTAACAAACTCATTATAAATCACTCTTCAATCATGTTATAACATTTACACCCTCCATATACAAAACTAATTCATATTTTCCATGTATAGGGTTTGGTCAGTGCCACAGACATACCATGTAGAACTTCTTTCTCATATTTGCATTCTTTGTACACTTGCTCCTCACCCCCACACCCACCCCCAATTTTTTTTTGACTTTGCATTACATAGCAATTAAGAACAATGAAACCTGGCTGAGAGTGATTACTGCTTTAAACATTTAAAAAAATTCATGTACTGTACCAGAACAGGGCATCCCAGGGGAAAGAATGCATCCCCCTGTCCCACATCAAGAAAAGTGATCAGAACCTATGGACATGGGCTTTAATCTGCCCCCATATGATTCAAATTATCAGTGGAAAGGATCCCATGAGGCAAGGATTTTATGCTGTTGACAATTTCTGAGAGTGGGACCTATGGACATTGTCATTTTTTTTTTAAAAGCCTTAGTATGTTTTACCCACTTACCCATTGAAAGCCTATCAACAATAAAGGTGTCATTTTCAAAAGTCCACTTGTATGTGGCTATGTACTTATTCTCTCTTAACCTTCAAAAATAAATTAAAAATAATACATATTTACTTTGATTTGTTAACAAAGTCTTACAGGAAGCATCCTGTGCAGATAGCCCTAATATGAGAAAGATTCTGTATGGACACTCATGCACTTGCTTGCACTTTTAAAACTCCTCAAACAGAAACTGGCTAATTGATTAATTCATTATGAACACATTAAAAATTTAAAAGTCAAAACCAACACAAAATTTATGATTAATTATGCAACTTTAAAAGCATCAACTTTGATTTGATTCCTGCTGGAATTCAATTCTCTTCCAGAGCAATTTTCTTTTTGTAAGTGTGTGTGCTTTAGGTATGTGTGTGTGTGTGGGGGGGGGGACTTGGTAAAGCATGGCCCACACCATGACCCATTTTTCAGTGGAGCTGATCTAAGAGGTATATATGCACATTTCAAAAATTTATAAATGCAAATTGCAGAATAACTTCTTATATGATTTAAATATTTAAAAGCACCATGTGTAATTTGTGTTTTTATTCCTGCTGGGATTCAAACCAACTCAATGCAAATTGTTACTTACTTTATGTATGTGTGAAGTCATGATGAAGGTGCAGAAGAAGTGTACATATATACTAAAAGCTGTGTAATCTTCTACCCCCCAGCCACCCACCCTCTCCAAAAAAAAAACAATGTTACACTCAAATTAATATATAATAAATGTGAATGTAATAGTGGATTATATATCCAATATATAATTAGTCTTGTTCAAGACCCTTTCTATGTGTTTACATGGCTGTAGGTCTCTATACAGCTAGCTGTTTTGTGCAAACTCATATTTCCTGTGTCAACTTTGTTTTTGAGACAACCTAGCATATGCATACTTACATGAAAGAGTGCCCCCTATTTTTTTTTTTAATTCTTGGATATGGACTTGGAGAGAGTATTGTCCAAAAAAATAAAAGTAGGCCTAAATAAGTTTTACAAAATCCAAATGACTTGGCCAAGTCTAATATACAGTGATGCCAAGTTACATTGAGAGGCTGTCACCCACATTTAATAAGGGTCATCTTCCACTCTCTCCCACATACCTGCCTAAATCCCCCACATCTCCCATTCAATCTCCTGCATTCTATATAGTTAAAACAAAATACTTTGTTGTTTTAAGTGCAACTATTTTAAATCTACTGCAATATTAAAAAATATATATATATATATATATTTAAATAGGCCTACTGACTGTTAGTCTTAATCAGCTGATGTATGGACTGATGGATTGGGGATTTTGTGAGTTTTGAGTCCCCATGCCAATACCATGTGAGGAGACCCCTCAACCCTGGACTCGTACATCACTTCACACCTCTTGCGATGCCTTCAGTATCACACACAATGTCATGCTATATCAGATTCACCATCTAAAAAATCTCTGTACCTTGGCATCTCTGAATATATTAATGGTATTAAATTAACCCTTTTGTGCAAGCAGTGTTTTCATGTTTGCAAGTGTGAAACTACCAACCACAGCCAAGCTCCATGAGATCTATGGTCAAATGTGGCATAATTTTCCAAGTGGCAATTTGAATGTATTATTTAGGCAGTACAAATCACAAAATATAACTTTTTGCCCCCAATTTGTGTAAACCTGTTGGTTGGCAATCATTACTATCAACACAAGGTCAAAAGGTCACACCTGTGTATTTTCTTGTTTGATGTCTGCCTTTTAAACCAAATATCACCAGCTACATGACAGGTTAATTACTTGTGATGTGCTCTTTCAAAATTTAAATAGAGTGGCTTGAATGTGGCAGATGACAGGTTTCCACAGATTTTTGGCAACAAATGCTCTCAATACTAGCAGTAACCTGTCACCTAGTGACTCCTCGTTTGTCCACCCCATCAGGAACACCACCCCCCCTCACAAAATTATTGTTTGGAGGGATCATCATCATAACATTGTCGAAACACAAGGGTGTTGCAACCAATGAGTGTCGGAATATAGAGTTGTCAAAACATAGTGCTGGTTTTTGGAACAAGGGTTTCGCAACATATGGGTGTCGGAATATAGAGTTGTCAAAACATAGAGCTGATTTTCGGAACATATAGGTGTTGGAATATAGAGCAATTCCTGTTAATTTTGCAATACTGCTGGACACCCTTATGTTCAGACAATGTTAGGATGATGATCCCCTTCCTATATCAGCCACCCCCCTCATGGTTGTACTTTGACTAACATTGCAGCTTGATCGCTGTGCAGTCAGGTTGTTCCACACTGCCTTGGTTCTGGCCCCCCCCCCCCCTTGTTGTATCTCGGCCACTCAATTTCAGTAAAAAATATATCATATATGCCTATAGGCTTAATGTAAACTAATCATGTTTTAAAATATTTGCATTAATTTTGGTATTTTGTCACTCCCCATTCATATAATTAGATCATTTATAAATCTAAATTCTATGCTATCTACACAGGGGTTTCAGAATGTAGGGGTGTCGGAATATAGGTGTGTAACCAAATTGAATGGTGAAGCTTTCTGCAGTGTGCTATAGGTGAGATACCATTAATTCAGTCATATTATTAAAGGTTCAGTAGTGACCTTCCTTGCTGTGGTTCTGTTGGTAAGATACTATTCATTTTGGCATGCTGATGTGAGTGCTGAAGCTTCTCGCTGTTGTACTGTAAGTCAAGAGGTCATCTATTGCGTCGGCCATTTCATCTCGTTCCTCATCACTGGTCCACTTATCGTCGCTGGGCACTGAGTTGCTATCCTCATCATTCTCCTCCCCTTCGGCGGGTGATTCTGAGCTTGACTCCTCCCGCTTCCGCTTCCAGCCACGGGGGCTCTCCGCAGTAAGGCTCTCATCGCTGGATGAGGGCAGCTCCTGGGTGATGCTCCCGAGGCTCTGAGCCGAGGGGCTGGAAGCTTCATCTGAGCTACTACTGCTGCTTTCCTCCCCAAATATATCTTCAACCTCCTTGTCCATTGCCTTGATATCCTGAGAGGAGAAACTATACAGAGGATTATAATCAGAACACAGACTGAGAGGAACCTGCTCGGAATCGCCCTTGGTTCCACCTTTGCCCTCCTGCCCCGGAATTGTCACCTGCTTCTTAGATTCCAGCAAAACTTTCTGAACATTAATCGGTTCGCTCTCACTCATCGGTGTGCTCCTCCCACTTTCTGATGGATTTTGCGATCCAGATGACTTTGCCAGGGAGAAGACCCTCTCATCTACTCTTTCCCACCTCTCCCAGCATGCCACCAACCACTGTGGGGAAACTACATGGACTTTATGTGACTTTCTAGCCATGTGCACCTTTGAGGTGCCTGGCTTGGCCGCAATGACGTGTGTGGTCCAAACTTCTTCCTCTTTGCCCCTTGGAATAAATTCTTTGGACACCAGAGCACCCAGGGATATAGCCACATTCCACAGCCTGTACCTCTCTGGAGGTAAATTCCTTGGAAAAACACCAGAAAAAGTGATCCTTACCCCGACCAGCACTTTCTTGCGGAGTGATGGTATAATGACCTTAAGGTCAGGTACAAAATGTTGGTTCTTTATGATGAAGTGATCAAACACTTTGAAGTACTTTTGATGGATTTTTATTAAAATATCCTCAAGGTAAAGTAAGTAATCATCCAGACAATCTTCTTCTTTAGTAGGAGAGGTTATTCCTGGTTTCATGTTCTCTGTTCCTTCTTTGTCTTTACTAGTCTTTGCTTGTTGGTCCTTATTTTCATCTGTTTCCAAATCCTTCTCAATAACTCCTGTGATTTGTCCCTCAAGTTTAAGCTCATCTTTTACTGGACATTCCCCTCTTCCTTTGTTTCCATCGGAACCAGTCTTCTCTTCCCTAACCAAATCATCAGCTAAGGATACTTTGATGTCACCTTCTGTTACTGTACTGGACACTTTACTCTCACCACTATCATCTTTCTTGCTATCGTCAGTTATCTGACTGGTTCCATCGGTTACTTCACTGGTTCCTTCAGTTGCTTTACTAGTACCATTGGTAACCTCACTGGTACTGCCAGTCTCTTGACTGGTTCCAAGAGCTGATTTACTGGTTCCATCAGTTATGTGGCCTTTACATTCAGCTACTTTATCTACTACTGTACTGGACACCTCATTGTCACCAATAACATCTTCCATGCTTACATCAGCTTTGTCCCTGTTTCCATCAGTAACAACCCCACTGATCTTATCAGTGCCTTGACTGGTTCCAACAGCAGATGAAGTGGTTCTATCAGTGTGTTGACTGGTATCATGAGATATTTTGGTGGTTTCATCAGCTACTTTACCAGTTTCATTAGTTGTGTCACTGACTCCATCAGTTAACTCACTGATGCAATCAGTCCCCTCACTAATGAAAGGCGACTGCTCTGCTACACTAACAGCACCGCCATCCGTCTCATCTGTCACTTTATCAGACAATTTGCTGATGTCATCAGTCTCCTTAATGATGCCATCAGTCAGGTTACTGGTCCCATCAGTCTCTTTGCTGGTTGCATCAGTCATTTCACTAATTCCTTTTGCCCCTCCACTAATTCCAACAGTTATTTTGCTGGTTTCATCAGGTCTTTGTTGGCTAGTAATTTCATCCTCCATTTGTTCTTTGTCAGGACTCTCTCTCACCATATCATCTGATACTTTATGCTTTTTCTGCTTAGGTTTAGTCACACGATCTATCTTCTGGCCCGTAGAAACCATGTCTGGCTTCAAGCCTGACTTTTCTTTAACACTTACAGAAGTTTCTGAGACACTTTTTGTACCTGTAGTACTTTCAGGTCCTTTCTCTCCCAAGGTTTGCCCTGCATCCCCCATACCAAACAAAGAGCTGAGCTGCTTATCCTCGGGCAACAAACCGGGGGGTACGTTGATATCGTCTGTGTCGACAAAGTACTGGTACGGCTTCACATGGACCAAGTTTGGAGCCAGGTTCCAGACGTCTTCCCTGTCATCAATTATACAAACCATCTGATCTCCAGTAGGGAAGATGGAGCTGAAATCACACAAAACAAAACATTTCAATGTTTACTATCTAATATAAATTAGTGAAGGTAGTAAATTGGTGAAGTATTGTTGAAGAGTTTAGGCATAATAATACTATTATATTATTAATTATTTATGCAAAATAGTAAATAAGGTCATGTTTAAAGAAGCAATCTGGACTGCAACCAGAAAACCCAAAGGTTTAGTGGTTCCGATGCCGATGAGAGTTTATGAAATAATTTAAGTCAGAATTTTTTAT
>JAODFY010088640.1:0-18520 GCA_027580055.1 Paracaudina chilensis | reverse complement strand
GGGTATTTGGGGTAATTTTTAAAATTACGTCAAGAATTTACCCCGAAAAACGGTTTCCATTGTTTTGTTTTTTTATCAAGCTGGAAATATTCATGAATTTTAAAGCAATAATCATCGTTTGAGTCCTGAGAATTTCCCTTCTTACATCAATTACAGATTTTGCCATTCGTTTCCTTGTAAGTTATGATTAAAAGCCTCCCTGAATCTTTCCGTAAATCGCCTTATTTGCGAAGAAATTATACCATAACTGTATGGATGTTACTGGAGCATTACTGCAGGGGTGAAACGCGCATGTCATTCTGTGTGTGTGTGATTATACATGGATGACGTTTATCCGACCGAGAATTGAGGGGGTATATACGTCTGTCGGTATTTTTGGTAAATTATGTATTTGTTTACACATTGTCACACTATGTATGTATTATGATGTGGAATAATGATTACAAAACCGTTAAAGCAGCGTGATTTTGGCGATATCATTTTGGTTTGATTTTATAGTATAACAATTTATAGTATTACAAATTATTAAATCAAGAACCCTTATATTTTCTGTTTTTTTTTTAACAAGGTAGGTCAATTTAAAAAAAATTGAAGTTACTTTAAGCAACGAGAGGTCAGTGATGTGGAATATATGTGTATATGGTTTTACTATAATCGTAGCAAATTGACGCATGCGTACATGGAAATCAGAAATGATGTGTTGTACATAATAATGCATGTAGCATGCCGGGGAATTAATTATTTGGTATTTTATTTTTCATTTGATATGAGTATAAATGCTTCAATAATGGTGATGAAAAAAAAAAGTGAAGAGACAGACAACCTGCTTTTAAATATGTGTAGTGAATAATTTATTTGCCTCTATATTGTTTCCATGAGCATTATAATATTGTGCGATAAAATAAAATGCAAAGGCCCCATACGATAACAATAATTAGTATCACAAAACGTATACACCTAGTCTAACAATAACGAAATTAAAACAGTGAATAAGAAGAATAGTAATAACGTAAAAACCCAAACATAACGTATACATAAAAATGTTAAAAATCGCTTCATTGTCACAAATTAATTTATAATTATGCTAATCATTATAAGATTCGGTTTGGGAACGATAATAAATTCTGAGTATAGGATAGTTACAACAAAGATAATTTAAAGAAAGACATTTCGATATTTAATCCCCATTCATTAGAATCACAGAATCCCTATTTTTGTGATTAGGATAATAGACAATTACATGTTTTGACGATAGCGAAATGGAAAGGTACCCCAGGTTACTGTGAAGCTAGGAATCACATGAAAGGTAACCCAGGTTACTGTGAAGCTAGGAATCACATGAAAGGTAACCCAGGTTATTGTGAAGCTAGGAATCACATGAAAGGTAACCCAGGTTACTGTGAAGCTAGGAATCACATGAAAGGTACCCCAGGTAACTGTGAAGCTAGGAATCATATAAAAGGTAACCCAAGTTACTGTGAAGCTAGGAATCATATGAAAGGTAACCCAGGTTACTGTGAAGCTAGGAATCACATGAAAGGTAACCCAGGTTACTGTGAAGCTAGGAATCACATGAAACGTAACCCAGGTTACTGTGAAGCCAGGAATCACATGAAAGGTAACCCAGGTTACTGTGAAGCTAGGAATCATATGAAAGGTAACCCAGGTTACTGTGAAGCTAGGAATCACATGAAAGGTAACCCGGGTTACTGTGAAGCTAGGAATCATATGAAAGGTAACCCAGGTTACTGCGAAGCTAGGAATCACATGAAAGGTAAGCCAGGTTACTATGAAGCTAGGAATCACACGAAAGGTAACCCAGGTTATTGTGAAGCTAGGAATCATATGTGTGCGACGATCGATAATATTGCTGGAAATAGAAATATTAAACCAATATGTTCTTGGAATGTTTTGAGAGATGTTTTATATTTTTTGGAATGTTTTGATGTTTTCTATTTTTTAGGGAAGCATATGTTATTATATGATGTGTTGTCATTGGGTGTGTCCTTGTGTACGTCATCATCAAAATAAAACATTTCCATTAAAAGCTGATTGCTAATTTAGCGGATGTTGTCCCCAAAACATATACTGGGTATTGTGGAACATAACGTGGAAAACAACTTGAACAGCGATGTGAAAGACTTACAGTAAAAATTGACAAAGAGTAATTGGAATAAAAAACTACAAAGTCTTACATTTCGTTTCTTTAAAATACATAGAGGGCGTACCAGTATTACCCAATTACAAATATAGGGCTTAGGTCCCAGTTAAAAATGTAGGAGCACGACCAAGAACGAGCAAGTTCTTTATATATATTCTATATATATTCCAATTAAAGGTACTGTCAGACCTTGGTTTGGATTAATTTTTGTTATTATTTAGTAACAATTACTGTTTATGTATATAATTTTTGCCGAAAAAAATGCATGAAATGTGTTTATCAACTTCAATTCTCGCTAATGGGTAGCAAGTAGTTTTTTTTTTTTTTGAAAACAGCACAGTAGCTTAAGAATTACATGATAGCTATAGTCATACTACAAACTATGGACTGAATGAACAGCATAGTACTTTAAGATTCGCATTATAGTTATAGTCATACTACAAACTATGTACTGAATGAACAGCACAGTACCTTGACAGTCACATATAGTTATAGTCATATTTTGCTGCTCAAACTCTGACTGTTTTTAAATAGACGTTCGGTTTTCCCGCGGCCCAAATTTATTGAGGGTGGAGGAGGGGTAGACCATCGTCACCGACATCCATGTATCGCTGTATCGCAGTCGATGCCTACCGTTTACAGCTATAGTTGTGATTGAGTGTTTAGGTCATGACCCAGTTATGATTATAACTTATATAGGGTATATGGTATGTTAACTTTTTTGTATAATTTTTTATTATGTCCTTTTCAAAAATTGTTTGTTATTTGGCTTATTAATGAAACAAGACGATTCACTGATAACCATGTAAGGCGGCAGGCATCGTCCCATAAATGGAATTATAGACCATTGGTTCGTACTGTATATGATTAATTTAATTAATTTATTTCATTTTATCATTATTTACAGTCACATGCATATTGAAACTCGTGAAATATCCCATTCCCTCATAAAATTCCACTGAGGAATTTAAAATAATTTATAATAAAATTATTTGGAAAACATATGTATTAATATATATAAATTGCACATTTCATTGAAAGAATTTGTAATTAAACTTAAATTATGTTATTAGTTCAGTCATGCATGTAGTACGTCAGGAAACATGACCATATGAAAGAGTATAGCAGAGAACAATAGTATGCTCTAGAAAGTATAAAACACGTCAGCGTGCAGGCTGGGGAATGTAGAATTAAAAATACTCGGACGCCACGAAAAGTGGCGAAAGGGTATAAATAATATAAAATAAAGAGTATATATGAAAGAGTATTACAGTGAAATATATTAAACTCTTGAAAGTAAAACATAAGCATACGGGATATTTGTCATTTGTCATGACGTCATTATCTGTTTACTTATGTGTTTACTGTATATTTGTGCTGCAAATGATCAAATTGAAGGCCTACTTGTGGAATACATTAAGCTCTTGAATAAAAAAACAAGATGACTGATTAACTAAAATTAGATAATGACGTCATATCATATTTGATATTTGCGATTGGCCAAAAGCCATACCGTACATTACGGTAAATGAGGTGATCATTCTTGTAGTATTATGGCCTATTAGGAGTTATTTACCTCTTAAGGCACATTAATGCATTACAGTTATCGTCTACTAGTGTAGACGACTAAGAACTAAGAAAATCAAATTAAATATATTAACAATAATATTAATAATAATTAAAATAATCAAAGCTAATTATATAAGTTTGCTAACTTGACATGGCATGCATGCTTAACGGATTAAAACTGAGTATATAACACAGAAGGATGACTTTACTTTTTCTTGACCTCGAACACGTTGTCTTCGAACTTCCGCATAACGTTGCCAGGTGGCTTATAGAACCCCACCAGGATAACCTTACCCTCGGTCGTGATCGCTTTCCCGACTCCGAATTCCTTGCTGTCCTTCCAAACCAGCTGAGTGAAGTGACCTTTTGAAGAAAAAAAAAAAAAACCAAAGCTCACAAAAACGTCTAAGAATGTAAAAACAAATGTCCAGGAATCATTGATTTTTGGGCAGTATTACGATCTCACTGAAGGTATTAACCCTGGCCACGTGACCCAAGCATTTGACCAATATATAGCCTATAATATATTATTCTCAGAATTGTAATGAAATAATTATATATTCCTAAACATTTTTTTTTCCATTTAGGTAACAGTGACTTATTAGATTTCCAATTAAGTTTTCTGATAAAGTTGAACCGTAGAGCAAACGGACAGGAACTACGTAAGACTGTTATATGCATGTTTAGCTGTCTCTCTGTTGCATGATTTGATAAGTCGAGATGAAGAAGGATATGCTTTTATGGAACGTGAAATTAACTATTGGGCCGTTACGATGGGTAGTTACGATTACAATAATCTAATAAATTTCTAATTTCACCAACCTTCTCCGCCATTTTATTCATAATTCAACTCAAAATTTAATTTGCAATTTCTCTCCCAAAATTTCAATTTGCGGTTAGTTTTAAATTATTAAAAGTTACATATGAATTATATCTGATTACACCTAATGAGCTACATCCTATAGCATTAATGACTTACCTATATTGGCGCCATTCCAAGTTCTTTACAAAAATATTTTCAACAGCTTTAAATAAACCTGAACCACCGATTATAGTTACTCCTTTTCATGACGTATGAAGTATATCCAATCATGTAAACTCACCGGCTCCTTTCGTAAATCCTGGTTTTTTGAAGCTATACTTGTCGATCTGTTTGTACCACATGTCTGCGCATGCTTGACCTATCAAAAAATGAGAATTGTGAATGGAGTTCAAATTTGAAGCCATGATGAAGAATCACTTGTTTAAATATCAGTCCTATCCATGGATGGGAGGGGGACTGGCACTTGCTACACTTCTAGGGGGTTCTTTCACTTCGCGAAACTTTATTCAAATCTCTCTTTTTAATATTTTAAATATTATAGGTTATGCAGTTATATGATGATCTTACAACAATGTAATTAAATGATTGGGCAAAGAGATTGAAGAGTAAAAACAATACATAACAGATAAAACGCCAACAATACAAGAAACAGAGGTAAGTCATGACAAATTCATTTAAATGAGAGCTAATGATAAGATGTTGTTTTATTCCTTTTTTAAATGTATTTTAGTGTTTTACTGTTTACGGTTTGGAGTGGATTAATCGTATACTATGTTGACTTGACGTAAGTCTAAATTAAGGAACGGCAATACAGTTTGTGGCGTCGGGGGTGAAATGAATGATGTCATTTGCCTTGCATTCGTTGATTCAGCTTTTTGTTATTTCCGTAGAATATGCGAATAGGGACATATAATTGACTAGTATTGAATTGAAATGTATAGGGAATCATCTTTATTTGTGCGCTATGGATCTATATGATCTATATAATTGCCCACATTTTGGTATATTTTAGCATGTTTGTTTAGTATGCCATATTATGATTATCTCGATTTATTTGTTTTTATGTTAATCTTCAGACTGATGACAGTTCTACAGCTGATGACCGCGCATGCGCTAGGGGAAGCGCATGCGCTAGGGGAAAACGTAATCCATTGCGGGACATATCAGGATTTATAATCACAATTTGATGATGTAAACAATTTACGAACGTTTGTCTTTTACCTCGTTTTAACATGTATCACTTTAATTGAAAACCATGCAGTTCTATGGCTTATCATTACAATTGCAGATGTAACAGGTAGGGGATATTATGAAATAAGGAACCGTTACTGTGCAACCAACCATCATCCCACCGGGATTTCCGCCCATGATTGTTACCTGAGAATTCGGTTGAAGCGCTGTTATAATGCATGGCAATGTTTTCACCGACGCCGTCCTCTGTACTGTTCTGGAACAGCTTATTCTCAGCGAGGTACGCCGCAAATTTCTGCGCCCTCTCTGTCAGATCAGGTGACTCCTTCAGCTTGTCGACGCCATGTTTCTTCCGGAGGTCGTTCTGGGCCTTCAGCAAATCCTTGCGAAATTCCTTCAGGTCTTTGGGACTCGTGTCAGCCTTGTCGAGTTGTGTCTTGCCAACCTGATGAATGAAGAATATAGTTGCACAATTCTAGTAGAGAATGATTGAATTGAATAGTTCGACATTAAAATCATTTTAAAATAAAAATATGTAGAGAGCCGATGCCGCACAAAATGGTGCACCTTTCGACAGGAGCATTTATTTTATCTGGCACATTTTGGGAAGTGAAATGTTGGGAAATGTTTTGGCCATGACCTCAAAAATGAAATATATCAAGAACATTTATCAACTGAAATGTTGTGATATTTAATTTCAATGGCTGACAAACAACTGGCTCAATATATTCAATGTACTTTGTTTTGTTTTTCGTTTCGCGGCACCATATCATATCATACGTTTAAATCCATGTATAGAAGACATAGCTTCCCCGGAGTGCAACTATCCGCCAGACAGTTGTTATTGGACTGCGTTTGAGAGGTGGGCCACATTCCGTGGAGAAATAATTGTTGTCTTTGTTTTATCTCATCTTCTTGGTTTACTCTAACGGTGAATATACACAACTTCGTGAAGGATGACATTAGCCATCAAGACGCGCTAACATCATTTCCGGTTGTTGTGATAATCGATGTATGCAAGTATGCGACTAGGGGCTCAACCATCATAGGACATAGTGCGTCTTAGCCAGAGCTCTTAACTATTATCTCATACTTTTGACATTCGGATAAATCTATTTTGAGATATTAACTTGAAGATATTAAAGCACGCATGCGCGGAGAACGTTGACCATCTTGTCGAAAGACCTTATATATGAGGTGCTCGATACGGGGGCTGGAAAGAGCAGGATTGAATCTAATGTTACCTACCCGTTTAATGGTGTCGTCCAGTTCATCCTGGGAGACGGTGCGTGTATCCGGGTCATCACTGCGGACGATACGTGTCACTCGGGTCGGTCCACTCTGCGGAGCGGGTGGAACGTAACCGTCGTCCCTCTTAAAAACGTTCTTGTCGAAGTGATCGATGACGTTGCCAGGTGGTCGATACTGACCCACGATGATAACCTTACCCTCTTTGGTGACGGCTTTCCCGATCCCGAACTCACGACTGTCTTTCCAGACCATCTGAGTAAAGTGACCTTTAACAAAATGGACAGTTTGGCAGTAGAAGGAAACAATCCCACAAGTTTTTTTGGCCGAATTAATAAATATATGACCGTGCACCGACACTGTGATATGGCAACCAGGGCCGCATCATGCCTTAGTCCCGTGATTGTTTGACACAGTATATATACTGTTACATGTCTCGTGCCACATGACTTGAATTTTGTTTCGTTGTTCATACGACTAAAGTCGTAGGAAAGGAATAAGGACAGCAGTAGGCCTACTAGTAGTCAGCAGTAGGCCTACCTACTAGTAGTATTCATACGATGAGCAGGTGACATGCATATTGCATTTTCTGCATGCGTTGAGTACATACGTAAGCTCTTCCACTATAATTCAAGGAAATTTCCATATTCAGGATATTAAGGATTATCTTGCTCTGGTCTGCTGCGACAATCATGTTACAATTGGGCTCGGAATTTGTTTTTAAGGGAATTTGAGGGAGTTTAAGGAAATTCTCCATATGAATAGTAAATATGTAGCGCCCGTCGTCCTTATTCATACGACTTTTCCCGTATGAATAGGCCCAAACATTTTGTTTAGTTGTAGTATATTTCCGGTTAATTTATTAATTCTGCTTTAATGGAAGTACAGACATAATCCATTGAACCATTGCATGCACAGCTGGTTTCCATGACTTTCGTTAAAGTTAAGGGTAGCACTTGTCAAATCCATACCTGCTCCTTTTTGAAAACCAGGGGTCTTGAAGTTGTATTTACTCAGCTCACTGTACCAATGATCTGAAGAGTCCTTGCCTGTTTATAGAATATGAGCACAGAATAATATTAAAAGTGTTATATCCATTACCGAGCTATACTGTTACATCCGATACTGAGATTTGAGTTGGTAGATTTGCACCATGAGAACGTTTTGTCCCGCATAGTAATGATACATACCGCATAGTAATGATACATACCGCATAGTAATGATACATACCGCATAGTAATGATACATACATTTTTATATTGCTGATGAAATACGCCCAATATTATATGGCTACATGCCCTTTCATAATTTTATTCATAATGTGCATGATGTATGATATTTGTCCTTATGTGCAACAAATATTTGTTGCATTTTCAGACCAAAATCCCCTCAATAAATTGTAGCAAACTCTTGAATTCTCTCCCGCCTACATTACCGAATGCAACTACCTAACTTCCCTTCCCTCTCCAAGAAACACAACTGCGTTTTTTTTTATCATTTTAATCTTGATTTCATATGCCTGATATCTATTCCTACTCTTCTGTATATATTATCTTTTACTTAAATCCTCTAAAAATTATCCGATATATTGGTTCCAGCTCTTAATTCCCTCCCTGTCCATAGATGCAAGTGCAAATACCTAAATTGAATTAATGTATTAAAATGTATTAAACGTTTTTCATATAAAATGCATATGGTTTGATGACGTGGTAAAAGTGTATTTTATGGTCCACGGCAGCTATACCTACCTGAATATGCAGTTGTAAGGCTGGAATAGTGCATGGCAACATTCTCTCCAATATCAGAACTGTTACTGTGTTCAAATTTGTCATGCTTGGCCAGATGTTTGGCCCATTTTTTGGCCCGTTTATTTAGCTCCTTAGAGGGTTCCAGCCGCTGCACCTTATGATGAGACCTGTATTGATTATGGACCTCCAAGGACTCTTTCTGGAACTTTTTCTGCTCGGACCGAGAGACTCTCAATTTCCAGGAGTCGTCTTTTTCCTTCTTGTCTTTTGACTGAATGGTGAAACAAATAGTCCAAATATATGTAACTTGAACAAAAACAATCGACATGACCGAATCCCCGGCCGCGGCCTTGACACAGCCAATACCGATTATAACGCACATCAATAACTACTGGTGAACGCTATCATCTTGACAACAGTAATTGTTGACGTTCTATGAATCGGGTGTATAACGTTTGATACATTTCAAACTAAAAGAATTCATTTAATCTACAGACGTCACTATTATGTATATATTAGGGATCCGTACACTGTACATTATCATATGATATTTCTGTATAGTCACGTATTGGTTTACATTTATACAACATATGCCATTTTCGTGTTTCACATGGGTTATATATATGTGAATACACAAACGAGTCTTGCGACGACGAACCAAACGCGAGATGCAAAGATAATAACACCTGTAATGAAACTGTTCTGTAAAGTTGTGGTGCAGTGACAATTACGTTATATCATGGCTAAATTACACGCGAGCACAAACGCTGCACTAATTTGCACAATCACATAATAATTGTATATAATCAACAAATTGTATGCAGTATTTGTAGGTCTCGGTGAATGTTGTGTTTATGGAATGTACAAATCAATGTGTTTCACATTTTAAAGTATTTCATAATTATTTAAGTTAATATTGGTTTTGCTTGATTTTTTTTTTAAATCAACAACAAAAATAGTACGTAACTGACGTCCTAGATTACCTTCTGTCTCCCCTCGTCCTCACTGGAGCTACTTGAACTTGAGCTGCTGACAGAGTCACTTCGCCCCCTCGACGCGGGCTTCGCGGCCGCCTTCTTCACTTGGCCCGTCTTTGGCGGGAACACGTTTTCGTGAAAGCACCCGAGGAAGTTACCGGCTGGCTTGTACTGGCCAACTATGATGACCTTGTTGTCTTTAGTGATAGCCTTGCCGATGCCAAACTCCTTACTATCCTTCCACACGACCTGACTGAAATGACCTGCAATGAAGCCATATAACTATAGATTTGTTACATGCGATGACACAAAAAGTGTATTTTTTGTACTGGCACATTTTACGGTTAATATATCAACAATTATTAAGCAGTTTAAAACAATTTTCCATCTGACTATATTTATACAACCATGAACAAAATCATGTTACTGTCTCATCTGACTATAATTATACAACCATGAACAAACTCATGTTACTGTTTCATCTGACTATAATTATACAACCATGAACAATATCATGTTACTGTCTCATCTGACTATTATTATACAACCATGAACAATATCATGTTACTGTCTATAATTATACAACCATGAACAATATCATGTTACTGTCTCAGTTAATTACACTCCTCATGCATGTTTAATAAATAAACGTTGTAAAACTAGAATTTGAACTGCAGAATCTATGAGTTTTGCCAGACTGACAAACCATCTGAAGTTCCTTTATGATAAAGCCCCTTTAACTTTCAGCAGTTAACTCATCCACCTATTCCAGAGCAGCACTCATCCATCTAATCCAGAACAGCACTCATCCACCTAATCCAGAGCAGCACTCATCCATCTAATCCAGAGCAGCACTCATCCATCTAATCCAGAGCAGCACTCATCCACCTATTCCAGAGCAGCACTCATCCACCTAATCCAGAGCAGCACTCATCCACCTAATCCAGAGCAGCACTCATCCATCTAATCCAGAGCAGCACTCATCCACCTAATCCAGATCAGCACTCATCCATCTAATCCCGAGCAGCAATTGGGAATGCAGCAGGCGCCATTCTAACGCTCTTATTGGAACAACCACGAACCAATGCAGTAAACTCATCCACCTATTCCAGAGCAGCACTCATTCACCTAATCCAGAGCAGCACTCATCCACCTAATCCAGAGCAGCACCCATCCACCTAATCCAGAGCAGCACTCATCCATCTAATCCCGAGCAGCAATTGGGAATGCAGCAGGCGCTATTCTAACGCTCTTATTGGAACAACCATGACCCAATGCAGTTAACTCATCCACCTAATCCCGAGCAGCATTTGGGAAGGCAGCAGGCGCCATTCTAACGCTCTTATAGGAAATCCAGACTACAATGACCCAATGTAGTACATCAGTTGTTAATAATGGTATGGTAAATGAAGTATATCGCTTTCCTGCAGCGCAAATGTAACTATTGCTCATATCAGCCATGCATATAATATATTTCACAAAAAGTGAACTATGGATCCGTGACGAGACGTAACAGAAAGATATAAACTAATTTAAGCCTTATGTGAGTTTGTTGCTAAACAATTTATTGTGAACTGTACATACATGCAAGCAATATGTGGAAATGCTATTCATTTTTTTACCTGTTCCTTTCTTGAAATCTTTGGAACCAAAGTCGTATTTTTCTATCTCGCTGTACCAATAATTTGTGCATTCGGTTCCTGTGATAGAAAAGAAATAAATCAACGGACCAATAAAACATTTTATACTAAAAAATATAAAATACTAAAAAAGATGAATTACTACTAAGGAGAGCAGGAAAATGCCACCGAAGGGAACTGACGTGAGCTACGGTTATGGGCCTATTACTGCCTAATATCCTTCCCAAAAATGTTTGCCACATTTATTTTCATCTTGAATGTTTTCTTCCTGTCTCCAATTTTACATGACAATTACTTCCAATTACGTTGGCTGCATGAGTACAGTAATGCAAGATTACAAACGTTTTAATGTTCTGTTGTTTCCCTATGAATGATGAGGTTTAGCCAGATGTCGTCCGTAATCAGCCAAATTTATTAGTCACTACAGGCCCGTAACCAGACGTGGTGAGCAGGGGGCCAGAGCAGGCCAAGAGGGGACACTAGATTTCGGATAAGTGGAGAATCAAAATACCACATAGAATATCCCAGCGGGTCGTTGAAACATATACAAACAGTTAGGATATAGACGTAAGCTCATTAAGGACATGAATCCGAGCAATGTGAGGTTTTCAGATTTTCTAAATTGACTATCATCAAACCAAATTGAAAACTTAAGACTATTCTGAAATATGACCACAACATTTTGATGTGATCCATTTTAGGGTATCATACTGAATCTATGCGATCGGGGGGGGGGGGGGGCACTGGGGTGGCACAGTTATTCAACAGGGGGTCACTGGCAGCAGCTGTGTTACTATCTAAGCGGAGCGCCACCATCGGGTGGCGTTGAGCGTGCAAGGAAATTTTAGCTAAAAAGGCCTCCTAGATCATTGGAAATGACACTACCCTTGCAAGTTGTTTTAAGGTGTTCTGAACATCCTATATTTTGAGATCTCATGTCTCGATATGGTCATCAATTAGTTCAGTGAAATAGAAAAATCAGTCTGGTAAGTTACTTTGAAAAATCATGCCATCACTTTTGTGAGTTAAAGTATTATGGTTGGGGCTAATTTAACTTGAGGATGGCAAGGAGTAAGGATATTGTGTGTATATGTATGGGAGAATTGCAAAATAAAATGAGGGAGATTTTTATATTTTGGAGGGAGATGACCAATAAATGAGGGTGACACCCTCTCAATGACTTGGTAAGTCTTTTCAGTAGGATCATATTCGTTAATATGTTATTTCTTTCAAAAATAAAAACAAAAGTTGCAATGCCGTAATGGTGATTTAGTGGTGTAGTGTAGGGAGCCCCTACCACAGCCTAGACCATATATGAACAACATCTAGTTAGTCCACAAAATGTGACTCACAATTGCATATTTTGACTTACAACTGCACAAGTAACGTCTACTGCACATCAAAATAAACCTTGATTCATGGGTGACCAAAATGACTTACAAAAATAAGCGTTGTTGCCATTGTATCTGATATATTTCATGAGAGCGCTCATACCATATTTGGCCAGTTGTCACAATCTCAACCACAATTTGCACTTTGTATTACATGGGATTTTGCAGTTACGTTAACTTTTTAAATGTGGAAGTGTGCTGTCATATAGGGACCTGGCTAGGCCAGCAGAGCAGGGGGGCCAAACCCGAGAGCAGGCCCCCATGCTCCCACACCCCTTGGTTACAGGCCTGAGTCACTACCAATGAGTCATGAACGAATAAGGGAATGCAAGTAGGCTATGCCGCATGTATCCTAATGTTGTATTGGTGGCTATTGGGAACGGTGGGGATTTTTTTTTTTTTGGGGGTGGGGGTGGTCGAATAATAAGTTCCTGCTAATGACTCATGGGAGGTTCTGAGGTCGTTTTGCTCGCATTATCGACCACGCGATTCGAGCAGTAAATTTATCTCCGTTGCCCGTATCGGAATGGCCCGTCTGATCTGCTGGGTAGGGTGGTAGAGAGGGAAAGACGTCAAACTTTTACCTGAATATGCAGTCCCGGCGGATGAGTAATGCGAGCAGAGATTTTCTCCCACATCAGTCGCGTCCGAGTGTTTGAAATTCCCCGTCTTTGCAAGATGCTCCGCCCACTTCTGCGCATTGGTGTTTAAAGCATCGCTCAACTTCAACTTTATGACACCGTGATTTTCTCGGTGTTTATTGTGAGTAGAGAGGGCCTCCTGCCGGAATGTCTTCAACTCTGAGGAGCTAATCTTCTTCGCCATTGTATATTCTGCTGAAAAGACAAACGTATAGTGTGTTTATGATTTTATTTTAAGAGATGTTAACATTTACCTACCTTAGTGGATATGCAGCATCTGTTAAGCAGCTGGGTAGCGGTGGTGGGAATAAATGGTAGCCGATAAATGCCACAGAATTAAATATGGAACTTCCTGAGCTGCTTGTTGCTCAGTTGAAAGGAGCAGTATATAGTGTATAGTTGTATGTTGCCTTGAGTCGTAGGTAACTGTACTAATGCATTGGTCAGGTAAAAAATGTAAAGACTGACAAATAGGTACACTTTACATTAAAAATCCAGCCGTTTGATATTCATACCCCTTCTTAATTATTCCCCTACGTCCATTCTCATGTCCGGCAGTAGCTTAGGGTTGTTTTCATGAAATCCTTACATCGCTAAAAAAGACAAGGTTTTTGCCTCGTGGGATCCCGGCCTTCACCTGTGTTCCTATCAATACTCAGTACTGAATGTTCAATGAAATGGGGATACCGAGGTATGTTAGGCTAGCCACGGGCCGATTTCTTTTTAGTTTTGATCGATTTATATTAGGATATTCTCGAGAATTCGCAAGAATATCTTGAGAATGAAAAAAAATGTATCAACGTCATCGATCTGTATCACGTGGAGTAACATTTAGCACTAATCATACGATCTAAATTCAAAGTTAGCCTTCTAAATCTTTTTGCGTTCGTCGCGCGACAATAGATATGGATGTATTTGATAGAAGTTTGAGTCGGACCCAGTAACTTTATAACATTTCTTATTCCCAGGCTTTTGAGTGGATAGGCAGTTTTTGAACAGTTTTTCATCGTTTGAAATAAAAAGGAAACAAATAATTTACACACTTTTCTTCAAATCTTATTACTAACTGAAGAATATGTGGAACGCAGTATGCCGTGACCATCTGGTAAATATGTGCGAATTTTGCGATATAGGCCTACATAGGCCTATTCGTGACACTGATGAACGATAAAAACGTAACTGCAGAAAAGCAAACAATTTTTTAAAAGATAAACACTGTGAAAATGCCCAGCTGCAATATGTAATTCGTCTTTTATAACGAGTGAGCAAATTTACAAATCTGTTATTTCGGGAAACCCTTGTCTGTATTATAAAACTTAGTTATACCACGCCATATAATATTGGGTGACTTCCAGTAATTCAGCTGCTGTTTCGGCAGTGTTAGCTTAAAATACAGAGTGGTAATACTTCGTTAAAGCAATATAATCACATGAACATCTTTATAGTTTGAGTTAGTATGACTTCATAGCATGATTCGAGGAATAGGCCTACTTTGTTGGTGACCAGCCAGTCACAATCTATACTGCTCGCGTCCGATGAGTATAATAGTCAATATAACGTCCAAGCAATATAATTACATGCCAAATCTTTCCAAATTATATTTGATATGGGTTGGTAACCAGTTGTTCAGCTGTTGTGTTTGGTCCTATTATTTATATATTAAGTACCGGTACCGGTACATCACATGTAGTTTGATAATTTTATCTGTAATTTGTCGCGCAGGTAGAATAATGTGCAATGTATTTTGCTGTTACCGCCACAAAGATCAATTTGATAGGAAAATCACATTGTATGAATTATGGAGGATTTGGGACACGATCCCATAAACAGCTGAATGACATCATTTAGTTCGTGATGGTCACAATTAATGCGCAATGAGCTTTTCTTTATTTTTGAGGAATGAACTAGAACGTTTTATATCTCAGTAACGGAAGCAGGTATGACGGTGGGAGAGGTACCAATTGGTAACTCATCTCAGATTTATTTGTTTGTATGTGCTGTGTCATGACCTCTTTAAGCAGGGCCGTGTACTGTTCTGTAAATAATTCTTCACAACTTCACAACTTCAAATGATATATGGATACCTCAAAAGTTATTTTGCCAGCTTTGAAGTGAGTTGTAAAATAGTCTGTATGCTTCCAAGAAACTGTAAATACACTCTTAAGTACTGTTCTGCAAACAAATCTTCACCTGATATATAGATACCTCACAAGTTATTATTTTGTCAGCTTTAAAAGTGAAATATGTAGTTTGTATGCTCCCAAAAGACAATGTACGTGCTCTATTGCCACGTTAGCACCTATCCTGTGAGGAACAGCTGGACATTCACTTCTCCATTTCTGAGAATGCTACACTGTCGTTGTAATTTTCATACAGTAATTATTTGAGATGACATCGTGTTTCCTACCCCCATTTTTATTTTCATTCTCTCATGACTCACCCATACCTAAACCACTACCACGGGCGTATAGGGGAGTGATTTCCTTGAGGGTCAAAACCAGAGATCTGTGTTACAATCCTATAAGAACTTGAAGAAATAATTTTTAGTTTATTTCCTGTTTGTATTCGTTTTGAACACAACATTTTTAGCTCCTTTGACTTATGATTGAAAATCCAAACACCTTAAAACTTGATTTATTCCAACATTAATAAACAAAAAATCTCCAGTAAATCCACTACAGCGTGTTCTTCGGTGCAGCTTTATTCGGTATTGATTCGATATCTTTTCTTTTAGCTCTTGTAAACTTGTTCTTCGGCCAAATTGCAAACCAGCTGGTTATTGATACGGTTGCTGAGTCAATGCATTTTGAGGTTGCGTGGTGCAATCCAGTCCGTAAGTACTGAAACCCACCAAAGTTCTTTGAGAAATTAAAGCGTCCAGATGTCCCAGATAACGTTGCAGTTTGTTAATATTTATATATGTGTGCAATATACACAGTGTAATGCCCATGTTCCCCAATAACCTTCAAATGTTTCTTTAACGAAATAATCCCACCGCGAATATTTCAGAGAAATTTCTTACCATCTGTGGTTTTTAAATTTTGCGGAACTGTGGAATGGGGAAATGTTTCTGGATATAAATAATTTCCCGATCTATAGCTGATAGCAATCTTAAAACAAACCTTTCATATAGCTCATATCAATCTTATTACATACCTTTCATATAGCTGATATCAATCTTATTGCATATCTTTCATATAGCTAATAACAATCTTATTACATACCTTTCATATAGCTGATAGCAATCTTATTACATACCTTTCTTATAGCTGATAGCAATCTTATTACATACCTTTTATTAGACTACCGTGATTAAACACAGATACCTTTATATTAATTAGACTACCGTGATTAAACACAGATACCTTTATAATAATATAGCTGATAGCAATATTATAACATACATTTCATATAGCTGATATCAATCTTATTGCATATCTTTCATATAGCTAATAGCAATCTTATTACATACCTTTTATATAGCTGATAGCAATCTTATTACATACCTTTGATATAGCTCACGGCAAATCTTATTACATACCTTTTATATAGCTGATAGCAATCTTATTACATACCTTTCATATAGCTCATGGCAAATCTTATTACATACCTTTCTTATAGCTGATGGCAATATTATTGCATACGGTTCATTACGTTCAACGGTTAACAAATCATTAATTAATTCACAAACAATGGTCTTGCGGTTGGTTATGGAATAGACAAGAGAAACACCAACATCACATGATAAACACTATACTGGTGTTTATGTGACCCTCTTTTCCCTCGCTCCTTCGATTCTTAATTACTCACCGATTGGGCTAGGCTTTTATATATTTCTGATACTGACTACATTAGGAAGGAGAGTAGCAGAATGGTAGTATATATCAACATGTGTACATGTGTGGAACCTAGAAAAAGAATGAGCAGTTGAACCTTCGAGCATCGCTGTTCATGGGACATTATTTGGAAATTGTTAGATTTAAGCTAAGAATAAAAGTATTTTGAATGACTTTAATGATTTACATGAACGTTCATTTCAAATACTAAAGGTAACGAATACGATGGTACGGCCTAAATAAAAATACACATTTAAATTATAATATAAAATGTGAACATTTATGAAAAGTACAAGACATCAAGGCGTCTGTAATAGCCGAAAACGTCAAAGCAATCGCCTCCCCAGGTGGCATAAAGTTGACTGACCCCTAGTGCCGCAGGCGACTGCATAATGGGTCTAAATGAAGGGTTTCATATACAATGATAGGGAGTTGTTTGCGGTAAGCAAATACCTGTTACAAAACCATGGATCCCCATTTAATAAATAAATAAAATATCCCATGGTGAGACACATGTGTAGTCTAACGCACCAACATCTGCCAGCATCTTAGTATCTATGTGTTCACTGATTTATAATTTACATTTATATGATTAAACGATATCAACCTCTATAAGGATCGCTTGTCGCCACTTACCTATCGCATATTGTTTGTGGCCACTTACCTATCGCAGATCGCTTGTGGCCACTTACCTATCGCACATCGTTTGTGGCCACTTACCTAACGCATATTGCTTGTGGCCACTAACCTATCGCATATTGCTTGTCGCCCCTAACCTATCGCATATTGCTTGTCGCTACTTACCTATCACATATTGCTTGTCGCCACTAACCTATCGCAGATCGATTGTCGCCATTTACCTATCGCATATTGCTTGTCGCCATTTACCTATCACATATTGCTTGTCGCCCCTTACCTATCGCATATTGCTTGTCGCCATTTACCTATCGCATATTGCTTGTCGCCACTTCCCTATCGCAGATCGCTTGTCGCCATTTACCTATCACATATTGCTTGTCGCCACTTGCCTATAGCATATTGCTTGTTGCCACTAACCTATCGCATATTGCTTGTCGCCATTTACCTATCGCATATTGCTTGTCGCCACTTACCTATCGCATATTGCTCGTCGCCACTTCCCTATCGCATATTGCTTGTCGTTACCTATCGCATATTGCTTGTCGCCCCTTGCCTATAGCATATTGCTTGTTGCCACTTACCTATCGCATATTGCTTGTCGCCATTTACCTATCGCATATTGCTTGTCGCCACTTACCTATCGCATATTGCTCGTC
>JAODFY010088639.1:0-26290 GCA_027580055.1 Paracaudina chilensis | reverse complement strand
CAGAGATTCAAGAAGAAACATAAACAATTATCGTGGGAATATCCGGAGTTCTGAACAAACAAGTCTGTTAAAGGGAGGGCGCACATGTTTGATGGAATATGGTCTCGAAACATTAAAGAGGGTAGTAATATTACTACATAACAGTAAGTACACACAAAAAAAAAACGCAGGAAACACAAAACAATGAACTGCGATACTTCGCTCTCATCACCTCTCGATTACAGTACGCCCCTTTAAGACCCGCGTTAAGCTGATCGCCTCAGGCGACCGGATCAGACAAGTCATATAAACGATAACTAGATCAGATACTTCAAGAGTCCGACAGATCCGACTTGATCTAATAAAAGGAGGTACATTCTTAGAGTGGCTGTTGAGGTACCACCCACCCAACGTCGCGGCACAATTTCATCAGAATATCCCTTCCAAGTATATCCATAGACTAAATTACAAAGCTATATTTAGAGATCAAAGCGTTTTTTATGTTGGTGTATTATCGGTTTATCCAGCTTATAAGTATATTATGAGCCAAGTAAGATGGGGCGTGTAGAATCAATGGGGCGATGTGATACGAGAAATTAAATATTATATATAGGCAGCCATAGAGCCTGCATATCAATTTAAGTTAGAACTTGTTAGTAACACCTACCGGTATAGTGAACTTACAACTATGAACTTTTCTTTAAAAAAAAAAGAAAAAAAGTGTAGATTTCAAAGATTGATAACGGAACGGAACAGTTTGATGTTGATTTCAGTGTCTTGTGTATTTTCGTAATCTTCTTCATATAAGCGGATCTGGAAGTATCTTGTCATTTCTGGAAATGCTCCCGAAAAGACGGATTTTGTACGTTTTTCGCCGTTATCCACAAATGACAAGTATTTCCCACTACGTTATCACTTCTAAAAAAAATAAGTATTGTTCAATTATTCAGCAAAATGGACGAAACGATAACAAGAAGTTATATTAAAAATTGTCTCATTGACGAAACCTTACGGCAAACCCAACTTTTCCAAAACAAATGAAAAGATAATTGCTTATAGGCTCATGCATGGTTCAAAAAATGACATAAGCCCTAAGCTTAGGCCACGAGTTAAGAAACGTCGTGCCTGCACGGTGTGCAATTTCAATACAACAATTATACCAAACGAAGGTCGTCGGTTATTACACAAAGTAATATACCAATTGCATGTTATATGAAGGGAAAAATCTGATCCATGTACGCCGTTTTTTTACCAACGTTATATTTCCCCTAAGCCTACCATTGCCGATAGTAGAAATTTAACGTTAATCCTACACGCTGATATTTACGCGATTACGAGGGAATTCCGTTAAAAATATTTCACTCTACCAAAATATTGATTTATCTTTAACGTGTTTCTGTAAGTTTTTTTTTCAATATCAGACAGTTGTCAAAAGATGCTTCATCCCTATGATAAACCACCCTATGATAAACCACCCTATGATAAAGCAATGGCTGGTTTTGGTTGTTTGGAACCAGTTAAAGAAACTGACGTCAAAACTTTTCCATACAACAGATTTACGCGTGCCCAATTAGAACCACGAACAGGCTAACTCGTATAGTCTGCTTTCAACCGCTTAAACAATAACCATTAAATAACGTTTTATGATTGGCAACCGGTAGCATGTAACCATAAATCAGTGCCACTGAAAATTAACTGATCATGCAACTTGGGAAACCGTTAACCTTGTATCCTATCTCCAAATATCATAAAAAACCTAATAGGATAGAATTTACTGTACACAACTACCTATTTAAACTATACTATTATTAATAATATACTATAATGAACTACAATAAACTATAGTTTAACTTCGTATTTAAGATATACAATAACTATAATAGTCTTTAATTATAATATATTATTGACTACTTGGGCAATCTGTTACTTTACTATTTCGTTAGCTATAAATATGATGTATCAATCAATCAAACAAGTCTAATCAAACAAGCTTAATTTCTACTGAGTACGATATATTAAGGGGTCTGTGCGTGTATGTAATAGGTCATTGTCGGACGTGTAAATGTTTATTAGTATCGCAAGATAAGATATAGAAACCTTTTTCCTTTTTTATTACGAGAGCATGTTTTCGCGTTTTTATCACCATCTAAATGGCATTGGCTACATTTCTTATGGGACGCCATGAGTTTAGAATTCATATCAATGGCCACGTTTGCCCTGCCATTAATATCATCACGGACGTTTTAACGACCTTGTCGTGAATTTCTTGGGACTGTAATTACGTCAAGCAGAACAGGAAGCATTGTAGAATCTTTTGGAAGGAATTACACGCCTCATCTGATGTTCTTACAAATTTTGCGTGGGTTTATCTTCCTTGCTTGTTTGAAGACATGAGTGAGTGTTCTATCGCTCTAATTTCCTGGATGCCTTCATATTACCAGGATGAACACACACACAAAACGGTATTTACCACGCTGGATTAGAAAGCAGATCTCACATTCTTTTGACAATGTTTATGAGGCTTTTTTGTCACGATCGTCTTTGTATGATCTCAGGCGCGTAGCGAGAGATTTGTCTTGAGGTGGTTGCCTCCTCCCATTCAGCGAAAAATGCAATTCACGGGCCCGTAGACGCAAAATGGTGCAATGTTTGTGAAAAAACAGCAGTCAAACTTCCACTGAACATTCAAATTTTTCTTAATTTTCTTCTTTTGTACTCAATTTTATTTGTCACTTGGGTCATGGGGGGGGGGGGGTTGAACCCCCCAAACACCCCCCTTTGGCTACGCCACTGTATGATCTATATGAAAGGCGATTTCATATTAATGCATTTATCTCATGCACCTGTCATACACGTTGCGTACATACAATACGTAATTGCAAACTATAATTTCTGGCTGTCGAAATAGATAGGACACTATTTGCAAGACAATATCATAACGTCCTAAACTAAATCCACGACGTCACTCGGGGCGACACTCGCGACGAATAACGCGAGGAATAAACTCATTACTAAACTCATGAATAAACTCACGCCGAGACCCACGACTAAACTCATGAGTAAACTCACAACGAAACGCGTGACTAAGCTCACGACTAAACTCATGAATTTAACCCATTACTATAAAACTTAATTTTAGTTGTAAGGTTCGTCGACGAAACTCACGTCATAGCTCATGAGTAAACTCACGACGAAACTCACAGCTAAAATCATGACTAAAACACATAACTAAAACGCACTAAAACGAACTAAAATCGGAGCTTTAAAGATTTTAAATCGTATCGCAAAATATACATACATAATACATAATATTCGCATGTGTTGCACAACGGATTTTAAGATATACGTTATTTCTGAACATATATTTATTACAACAATTTTGTACATGGAGGTGGCCTAACTGGTCGAGCATATATTTGCCCGGCGACAATATTTGCCACAACAGAGGATACCATGTTTCACAGTTTGAGGTTGCACACATTTGTGAATGTGCTATTTTAAAATTTTAAATATATAACTGTTTCGTTATATCATTGAAGAATTGATGATCTAAAGTATATATTCAGATCAGAAAGTTAATTTATTAATTTCGTCTTAAAATAACGATTGTTTCGTTCGGATTTTACTGATGTATCGATACTTTTGTCTATGTAATACTGGGAGCTACCAAACGTTTCTTTTTTACGTTTGGATAAATCAAGTGTTGCAGCTGAGGGAGGGGAAAATTTATTTTCGTTTGATCAATCAAAACCCTTTAGATATTTTTTTTTTTACAACCAGAGAAGTCATTTGATGATCCTCCAAAATTGATTACCTCCCAATTGGAATGAGACGAAGATTAGCTCATAATTTATATCCAGGCCGACTGACTCTCATTAGTATCGGCGGTGAGATAAAGACCTATTTGGATGTTGCAAGGATCCTGCAGTTGTGTCTTTATACTGATGATGGTATGATATTAAAAAAAGTGTGCTTGGTAAAATGTTTTCGAGTATAATATTAATTCTAGCGGAACGGCTTTATCTGCAGGATGGTGATGGAGATGGGTAAATTATTCAAACAAACGCGGGATGATGTGTTGCTAATTAAACTTATGTACGGTGATCTTGCCGCCTTGTTATGGCAAATTGGTTAGACAGATGGTCTAATGACTATTTCGGTTGGTATAGCAACAGTTGCTATGGTAAAACTCGCCGCTTGTCCCTTTATAACGTATACGTATACAGTGACACTGTTTGACGCCGACAAGTTTTGACCGGCATGATGGACTATGCACATCTGAGTATAGGAATGCAAGTTAGACGGGCAGGTGAATATTAACAACGGTTTCAGACCAGTGCGTCATGCACGCCAAACATGGTCACTAATTCGCTGGGGTTTTGTAATGAAATCAGCCTTATTATCTACCTTGTACATCGGGAATTGCCCCCCTCTCCCACCAGGCAGAACATTTTCTGGCGGCGCCCCTGCATCAGTTCTGAGAGGTTATCAATCATTTGCAAACGTAATAAACATTTGCAAACGTAGTAAACATTTGTAAACGTAGGCTAATTCCTACACTTGATCTCAGTCTAAAGGCCTAGAACGCAGATAAACTTTACGCTGTGCCATTCCAAATATCTCTTCACGAGTTCTTTCCGACATCACGTGGCTATCTGATATAAACACGTGTGAATGTGAAACCGCGGGTCACAGTTCTCGTAAACTGAAATATTAGCTTTATTATGATTATATATAAACGTAATGGTGATAATTGGAATAGTTGAAATTATACACGGCGTGGGAGTATCCGATATGAGCGCGTGCTTCACATAGGCTATATGGATTCACTAAGTACTGGTCCTTTTTTTAACAACAACAACATGTGTTGACCTAATGCAAAGCAGTTAAGCGAAGTCTGTTAAAACACAGGAAACCGCTGGCTTCATAAATCTCACGGAATGAGAGACACACATGTAGGCCTAATACCAAAATGCTTCCCCGGCGCGTTAATGACTAAGCACTCATAATGCGCGTAGAGTCGCGCTGTATAGGTCTGATTACATTTTAGACCTAATAGCTTTGTGCTATATATAGATAGAACAGTCTGCAAGTATAGTGACAATGCATATAAGCATATGGCGAGATGTGTGTTGGGTACTAATGACTGTACGTAAACAGAGTGTCGAAGGTAAACAAACGGCGCGATTCCAAGATTCGTTAAACACAAATTACAAAATATTTGCGAGTAATGACGTCTGGTGAAAGAAACTTTTGAGGGAAGACCTGGTAACAAATGACGACGCATGAACTATAAACATATGATTATAAGTGATTTTAATTTGCCCTGCGGGAGCAATGTTATGGCTACCGTGCACATATAAGGCCGTTAAGTCGCAGTATATGAATGATTCATTATTTTAATATGTATCATTTACGAGGTGTCGGATCATAATTCATATTCCGGTGGCTTTATTTATGTTCGTGTTGACATTAATGAGATGGGAAAAATGCTTTAGGGTGAAATGTCATCCGAAATTTAATGAGGGGCGAACGATTAATTAAACACGCATGCGCATCACCTTAAAGTTAACAAGACCGGTTGATCTAATAATGCATACATACGTACGTTCATTACATACATACATTACATGCATTACATACATTACATACATTAGATTACATTATACATACATACATACACACACACATACATACATACATACATACATACATACATACATACATACATACATACATACAATAAATGGTGACAGCAGTTGTGCTAACGCATCCTTGTTTTTCAAAACCGGATTTGGTTGGACCATGTAGGTAGTCCTAGGTTGCCGTTTCGTTGGACTATTGTTACCCGAGAATTGCGGGATTGACAGGTGATTTAGGTGAATACCACCAAAGGATATTAGCGGCATGACATCACTTTTACACTGTTGCTTTGAAAGTGTTACATTTTGATACTGACGTTACGGTTACAAGAAGCTGTGTATACCCTGCTCCGATCGTCTGGACGTCCTTTTTCAATTAATAGGACGCCACAATTTTGCGATAATAACCAGGAGACTGGGTCAGAGAAATATAAGATGCATATTCAGTGGCGCGCATTAGGGGCTTGTGCGTACAGTGGCGCGCATTAGGGGTTTGTGCGTACGGGCGCAACAGTTACGTTCAGAGGGCGTACGTATTTCTTCCTCACAATACGCATTATGTGTTTGGTGGATGCGTGACGTCATTAAAAATTGTGGTTAAATAAAACCAATGCTATTTTACAAAGATGACAAAAATGACAAAAAAAACTTAACCACTCTTTAACCCACTCTTATGCCCTCTGCTGCTGGCGACGCCTCTGAACAGCAGCCCAGTTATTTCGAGTAGTTGTAGCAAGCACCTTCTTATATAACTACCACCTTTGTCACAGCTTTGTAGCGTCAAAAGTGGGGGCGTACAAAGTCACGTGACTTCCACGTGTCACGCATAACCCACATACTCATCGTATGTATACAAGGATAATATTTTTTCTTGTCGTGGTGTTTATTGCTTTTGGCAGGTTTTGCTATACGAGCGCCCCCATGAACCTCTAACCAAGTCGATCGGTTTAGTTTATAATGATACTCTCGTTATTATATACCTTTAACGAGAACATTTTTTTGCTCGTATTTGCAGATGATAAACAAGTCCATGCAATGATGCCATTCTGTATCGTTAAAGAGCTACCCGGTCGTAAATAATGAACCAGATGATGGGTAGTCTTTAGTTTCCTCTAACTTTGTTTTACTGGGAACATATGCTGCTCTCGAACCTACACGACGCGATTGCATTACCGCTCCCGTTTTGTTGTTTTAAGACTCTTAGCTTACGCGTACACTTCGTTTTATGTGGAGTCAAGCGGAGGGTCTTCAGACATTATTGTCATTCTCCACGATGTTTAACTTAAATCGTCTTACCGGGCGATTCGCTTGATGCCAGCGATTTTAGGTTTCTGTGTGACTTTATTGATGTTTATATGACGGATGGGTACATTCTAAAAAAAACATAAAGTGTTAAATCTACAGCATCTTTGCGGTACCATCGGCATACCAGCACCATAGGGTGTTGTTGTAGCACCGGTCTGGTGCTGGTTATATTATAAATAAATATTAATCTTGGTTCATAATTGAATCCAAATTCTTGCCGGCTGTAAAGACAATATGTTTATTAATTAGTAGGCTAAATTAAGAGCAAGATGGGCTTATCGGGAAGTAACTAGATACTAATACGAAAATAGGCCAAATTCGCCTTTCGGGGTCACTTCCAGATTGGACAAAGTATTTCCATTACTAGCTCCTAACGTGTACCAGGTGAACTTATATCCGCGGAGACCTGGAAGATACCCGTTTTGCCTAGCTCGTTATGAGCCCGGAAGTTTGCGAATTTCGTTGCGTCATAGGGGAATGTGCACACAACAGAGCCCCCACCCCCAATCGCGTCATATGGCGGACAAAACGTCTCTGGAAAAATCTGGTCGAATCTTGGTAACGGCCAAAAATCGGCCAAATTCGCCATTTTAATGTAGAACAGCACTGTAAGACAGGGGTAATTTCTGGTGTTTTTTTTAGTGTATATCCACTTGACTTTACAGTCTGACCGCTGTCCTGCAGTATATTCCACGAGAAGTCAACATAAAGGGAAGAGAATCTCCGAATCACACCCGGCACTCGGTATATGGAATATGGTGTGCTGACCAGTTTAATAAAAGTTGACATTACTGTATTGTATAAAGCGCCCCCGTGCATGCACTCACTCTGGTGCGCTATAGCTAGCTGACATGAGTTACATTACAGTACTCGCTCACATAAGTGTTCTTTCCAGTTGGCTGGACTTCAACTTGAAATTATTGTATCAGATCGCAGTATAATACTATACACATTTCTTAATAAGTTGCACAAGCTAGCGTTGACTTTCGCTGTCTTGATATTATTGCATCAGTGCTATTAACATGGGTTGACCACTTGACAATATTGTAGCAGAATGTAACAAAGGCGGCCCGTCACTCACCCAGGTGTGCTATAGCTAGCTGGCATGGGTTAACATGATTGCAGCATTCGCTCACATAATTGTTCAACTTCTACCAATTGCATAATTGCACTTGGTAGTAGTTAAAATTGAAAGGAGTGCTATAGCATGTTGGCAGGGGTTAACTACTTAATTGACTTTACTGTAGCAAAGTGTAACAAATAAGGTGCGATAACTTTAGATGACATGACTGATTTGCAAACAGCTGATTGCAAACAACTACAACTTCTGGTTTGACAGCATCTGACAGTACAAAATGGCCGCTCTTCAAGTGGAGTTGTGTTGATGATTTCATTTGAATATATATATTTTTTTATTTGGATAAACAAAATATTGTCCAAAAATAATTTCATATAAAGATGATTTTATCATATAAATTTTAACCCGGTCAAGGATGCAACAGAATGTAACAATGGCAAACCCAGTACAGGCCCAGAAGCTGCCAATTAAGAATTGATTTACCACGAATTATATTGTAAGCATAATAACACGACCAGCACTCCGCACTGAGGTGTGCTAACCAGCCGTCAGGAGATCAAACCGTGGTAAACGTTGTGTAATGCATGTTTCAAGCCCAGCCATGCCTTCAAGAAGCCATTATATACCGATACCAAGTTTTTCTTTTATTTAAAAGCAAATAAAAATCAGCAAACTGCGTGAATGCAACATGAGTTCAGACAGTTTTTCAAGTCACTAAGCCCATCTTGAATCGTAATAGGGGTTTTTCATCTCTCGGAGGGCTTTTAAGTGCTGCGCGCGAGTCAGCGGAGTGTTTACAGTAGTGCTCTGGGAGCTCTAATCACTGGTGTTGGATATAGCAATGATCATTAATGCAAGGACTGGCATAATTATCGCTATCTACTGATATGAGAGCGATGAAGATAGAGAGATATCAGTTAATGATGATTATACCGCGATCAAAAATGAAAGATAACCATTTCAAAACGAATGATATTTTGGATTAACAATACCAGACGGATTTGTGAACTCATGTAATGAGATGATAATGATATGCGGTCACAGATCAAGTGAGGGTAACACGAGTATGATAATTATAAGTTTTTGTAGGCTACGTAACAGGTAACGACAAAGGGTGGGCGAGTTTTTGCAGGCTACTTAACTGGTAACGATAAAGGAATGGGTGAGTTTTTGTAGGCTATACGTAACTGATAACGATAAACGTACGGGCGAGTTTTTTTAGGCTTCGTAACTGGTAACGATAAAGGTATGGGCGAGATTTTATAGGCTACGTATACTGGTAACGATAAAGGTATCGACGAGTTTTTGTAGGCTACGTAACTGGTTACGATAAAGGTATGGGCGAGATTTTGTAGGCTACGTAACTGGTAACGATAAAGGTATGGGCGAGTTGTTGTAGGCTACATAACTGGTAACGATAAAGGTATGGGCGAGTTTTTGTAGGCTACGTAACTAGTAACGATAGAGGTATGGGCGAGATTTTGTAGGCTAAGTAACTGGTAACGATAAAGGTATGGGCGAGTATTTGTAGGCTACGTAACTGGTAACGATAAAAGTATTGTCGAATTTGTGTAGGCTACGTAACTGGTAACGATAAAGGTATGGGCGAGTTTTTGTAGGATACGTAACTGGTGACGATAAAGGTATGGGCGTGTTTTTGTAGGCTATGTAACTGGTAACGATAAAGGTATGGGCGAAGTGTTGTAGGCTACGTAACTGGTGATAATAAAGGTATGTGCGAGTTTTATAGGCTACTAGTACGTAACTGGTAATTATAAAGGTATGGGAGAGTTTTTGTAGGTTTCGTAACTGGTAACGATAAAGGTATGGGCGAGTCTTTGTATACGTAACTGAAGTAACGATAAAGGTATGGGCGAGTTTTTGTAGACTACGTAACTGAAGTAACGACAAAGGTATGGGCGATTTTTTTTTTCCAGACTATGTAACGATAAAGTGTTTGTCGATCTCACTAGTTTTCAGTCTGAGCATGAGTTTTCAGCCTATAACTTAACATAGGCTATTATGAAACTAAAATCTAAATCCAGTGAGTTCCATTTTCTTCGGCGACAAATTATCTATACCCACACGCTTTTCATATGCCTAACGTTAGTTACGTAAGTTACATAAACGGCGAGTGTTTTTAAGAAATTGGAAACTATTTTGTCATTCGTATATAACGGTGAAAACGTACGCAAAAACAATTGCCTTTTCGGAAGCATTTCCATAAATGACCATCTATTTCCAGACGTGTTATTGCAGTGGGCTCCGCATGGAAGCTCGCGTGGCTAGGCATTGCGCTGACCGGTCCTGGCTTCTTTGGGTTTCGTCACATCGGAATGTGAAGACAAATTATAGCCAAATGTCATACCGCGGGTTTAAGGCGGTGCAGAACTACCGGTACCGTGAAAAACGCGTATTTCGGGCGCATTGTCGGAAATTTCCAGAGTATTATAACGATTTATCGTGAAAAGATATATGAATTCTGGAAGTGGGTGGGAGTTTTTCCAATTTTTTTGTCTTTCTTATGAAAATACAATATTTTAAGACATTTAAATTTCATTAAATATGTCAATGAGAGCACCATTTTGCGTCTAAATCATTTTATTTGTCAAAAAAAACCCCCAAAAAACACGAACTTCTTAGAAATCACTTTTACTTACTTTACAGAATAACTCAAAATATTGACCTTGCTGAGTATTTAAAGAGGTCATGACACGGAACATATATACATTGTATGTGACGTCACTACCGGTACATACATCAAATTGCCTTTCCTTATTTTCTCCCTATTTTTTTTTTTACTATACCGGTAATTGAAAGGCTTGATTAATTAAATACCTGGAAAAATAAAACTGTTTCAAAGCCCGTCATTGTCTATACTTATACCAGGATGATCTACATCACTACAATACTGCCTCTGCTACGTTTGTGCACAGCTGCTAACAAAAAATATTTTAATTAAAAAAAACATTAACAACAAAGGTAACTTAATGTGTGCTACAGTTATGACGTCATAGTTATTGCGCAAAAAGTTTTTCTTTATTTTGAGGACTTAAATTAAACTTCAATATTTTATATATTTTAAGCAACAGAGGATGATATGGAGATGTGAGTGAATTGGACCAATTTTTCTGTCACATAATTTTTTTGTCTCTGCCGTGACATGACCTCTTAAAGGAACGGCCGTCGCTGTAACACATACCAGATGTACTTCAATTATACAGGGAATGTTTGTTTACCAAGAGGACCATTTAAGTTGTAAACGAAGCATGCACGGCATATAGGCCGGTATTTGATTAATTAACTCGACCGTATGCATTCGGTGCATTCGTTTCGTGTATATTTATCTCGGTGGCATTGATGAATTATGATTTTTTCTTCTTCTTGTATAACTATAATTATGTATGAAACAACCTTATATCCAGCACACAAGGTGGATGGAGTCATTTTGAAAGATTGATATTTTTGTCCTATACCTCTTGATAAGATCACGATTGTGTAGTATATAGTATAGCATGGTAAGGATCGCAATCCTGACCGAGTGTCCACGTCATGTCAACCTGAACTTACTGCCCTTTGGCTTGGTGTTCGGCATAAAGGCATGCAAAGCGCGGTCACTCGAGTATTGCCTGTAAAGAATGCTGACATGCAGGACCAGAGAATAATAAATAAACATCAAACAGTGGATACGGATTAAATGTAAAACTGAAAACCAAGAGATTTTGTGATTCTGAATATTTTGCTGATGTTTAATATTTGTTTTTGTACTTACATCACGATGATATATTGTAGGATCCCCATGTTCACTATGGGGAACCCGCATACCAAAATATAACAAAATATTCCCACATTGAATACCTGATGAATTTGTCCTTTTTTAATTAAAGGGTTCCCCTAATCACTATAATCACTACATATATCAAGCATTTTAGCATGTTTACAAGGCTTTCAGTGTTTGATGTACGTTGATATAAAGTAACCTTTGACCTCTTTCAAATGCGACGTGATTCATATACACACTTCGGACAACTTTCATACCAAGTATGATCTATTTTTTGTTCGTGATGTCCGTTTATCTTCGAAAAGGAACAACTGCTGGCACAACCACCAATCACATTTGTGATGGATAATCTCCATAGAAACGAGCTACGGATTTGATGGAGAAGTAGTAAGTAAATTGTAAGTTTTTTTTTTATGTAATCTGGTCACGTACTTTCTCGTCAGTCCAGGTTCCTCCCTCAATGTGTGAATAATAACGCAATGTACAATGTAACTAATTTGTGTTTATTACTCAACAAGGCCGGTTCACGGCTGTCGAGTGTGACGGATTGTGGGTAATAAAGAAGAGTATGAACACTGAAGGCCTAAGTATAATAATCACACACTAAACATGTAATCAAACACTAAACATGCCGTATGTGGTGGTAGGATATACGTCATGTTCCGTAAGAAATTAACGAATCGGGGAGTCATTCCACGTCATTTACATGCTTCAATCGGAAACCAAATTGTTTACGTTCCTTTTCTAAATTTGTTGTATTTATTTTTTGTGGCAAACTTGGTTTATTGAAGAATTTTACAACGACTTAGCTTACGTGCTTTAGGAACGCATGTTCGCTGTTGGTGTCACTCATTCATGACAATACAGATTTGCGCGTGCGTAACTGGAACCGTTAACTGGCTTATTTAAACAATAACTTGAGCAAGTTCTTCAAACCACCCTCACCCCTAAAACAATTATCCAGACGTCATAAGTAAATGACTAAGCTGTCATTCATGACGTAGTACATATGTAGTGATGACGTCATACGTATATACAACGGTAAATTCGCCAAATACAGGCAATTCTATGATGAACTAGCTAATTATAAATCATAATCATAAATTAAAAGTATTTCCAAGGAAAGCAACGCCGTCATTTTGTGGAACAGGTTAAAAGTTTTAAGGAGCATATCGATTTGCACCGCCATTTGTGAAATCTAGTGTAAACAGATCCTTCAGAGAACGCATAAATATTCCGCGTTAAATGTCACAAAGTACATCTTAAACACCGTCCTGCTTTCATTAAACAAAAACAAACCAGTTCGAAGGCTTGACCAGAATTTGAAGATTTTGACGATTTCCAGGTAAATATTTATCTAGAAAAAAAGTGGCTATAATAATTTTGAGGGCTATAAATTACCGCGAAAAAAAAAACCATAAACGAGTTGACATGAAACACATCATATATTATAATAGGAAACACACACATATAAAGCTATACATGTTTATGGTTAAGGCGTGTTTCCACCTGAAAAGCTACAAAGATTAACCTTTCATTCAACTCTTAGACCACAACACTGATGTTGGATCATCAAAAGTGACAAGCCGTTGCTGTTACTTGAGGCAATTTCTTAAATGGAAATGAAGGTAGAATATTTTGCAACCAATGTCTGGGGAAAAAAAAGGAAACACGCCAAGATAGTACATTGAGGCTTACGCTGTATATATACTGTATATATTAGGGTAATATAAGATAATGCATACATGCCAATTAAATTAGGTAAACATCCCTTTTATTACATTAAAGGGAAATTGTCAGAGTGTAACACTTAAAGCAATAATCAGGGTTTGAGCCCTGAGAATTACTCTTCTTTCACCATAATGAGATTTTACCATTCGTTTCCCTTGTAAGTTATGATTGAAATACTGCCTGGATCTTTCACATCGTAAATCGTCTTATTTGCGAAGAAATTCGACCATAACTGTATGAGTTTTGCATTTTGTCGCCGAACTTTTTCGCCAAGCTAGGCCTACAGTGTAGATATCACATTGATGTGGAATATACATTACTCGTCTCTTTTGTACATTACCGGTAAATTGTGTTGCAGAATATGAATCTTCCATACCTTATCACACTATAATTATAGGCATTATGATGTGGTATAATTATGACAAAATCGCTAAAAATTAACCCTGATTATTGTTTTTAATGTATTAATATTCTTCCAAGTATGTTTTAATAATAAATAATTAATTTTAATGAAGGTTTCATGAAATTTCCGAATAACAATTTTATGTAGAATATTTTCTTTTGACGATTCGTTAGTCTGATAGCAGACACTGTTATTTTGAGCTTGAGAACTTGAGACGTTTAGAAACCAGGGCAGATGGAAAACGGTGCTATCATTTACAATATTCAAAGGTTTTTCACTTTACTCCCCGACTAGGGGGCAGCACTCCCCGCTGAGGGGGTGTTTCCCTTTCTAGAACTGTGACATATGACACAAATATAGGGGAACCAATACTTTTAGGATATTGTAGAGATTATCTACAAAAACCATATCTGTCATGAATTGAACCAAATGGGAACCGGAACTATTGGGATATTGTAGAGCTGATCCACAACATAATATCAGGATCGTCACGACATGAACCAGTACTATTAGGATATTGCAGAGATTATCTTCATAAAATTACCAGATCTGTCATGACTTGAACCAAATGGGAACCGGAACTATTTGGGATATTGTAGAGCTGATCAACAACATAATATCTGGCATGACATGAATCAAAGGGAATGGGAACCAGAGCTATTAGGATGTTGTTAAGATGATCCACGACACGGTACCAGAACTGTCATGACATCAGCCAGAGGAGAACAAGAATTATTAGGATATATCGTAGAGGTGATCCACAACAGGACGTACCCCGAGGTTATTTTCTGTGATATGAATTCCAGGGTCACTTTGGATATGAAAATGAAGCATATAAATAATTCCCCATTTCAAGGCCTTTTTTAGATAATACTATATAGAAGATGTGTGCTCACCCGCGTGCCAACTTAAAATTATTATATCACCAAATTGGTGAGTAGCTAAAACCCTATTTCTCAGTTGACTCTTAATCTATAAAATATACAATACATTTTATAATCAGCCATCGACTCAGTAGGAGAGGGGAAAATATACATAAAACATGTCATTCATGGCAATCGTTTTCCTGAATTTTTTTTTAATGAATATTCAGCAACTTACCCCAATCTGTGTGTCCATTTTCGGCCATGCGACAATCGAGACATAGCGCGTCGTGGGGTGTAAATGCACATATCTCCCTACAGTCCTCGCATTTTGCCCTATCCGGTCTAAATACCTCCCCCTGTGGACACACCGACGTAACCGTCCTATTAAACAAGACCGAAACTACGAACAGAATCGAAAATCCATAAATATCCAGTTTCATCCAATCATTTTTCGTCGCCATTGTAAAGTAAAAAAAAAATGCCTCTTTTAAAACTATGCCAAGAAGCACCAGACACTGATGAAATCTTTGTATGACGTTTATAGGATTTTGTGGGAATAATGTCAATTAATTTGTTCATATACAGGAAACTTCATCGTGTCCTCTAGCATGTACTTTGGCAAAGAAGTTCACTCGAAATATAGTAGAAATCACAGAAGCTCTTGTCACGGATTAAACGCTGATATGTTTGTCGTCTTCCTTATGGGTAAAATATTACATAAAACCACAAGACGTGTTATTTTGTGCATCAGTACTCATTAATTAAGCTATCCTGTATTTATATAGGCCTACATTATGTAAAGAAAATCCTTTCGTTCTGAAGTTAAGTATAATAGAGTTGTATTTCTACCTCAGGGCCTAAACTTTCGTCAACACCAAACTTTCGTCTTACCGGTCTAAAAAATGCACTTGTACGATTTTTTGGGGAAAAACTTAAAAATCGACGAGATCGGAACAAAATTAAACAAAACAATACTCGCTACCAAAAAACTTACAGATTATTCATGCGCTTGTCATTATGTCACGGACTGATTGAATGTAAATTTCGGAACAAATTAAAATCCTTAAAAATGAAATCGTAAAAAAGGGAAGATTTTTCTTTTGTTTAACTGAAACAAAACATGATTTGTCTTTTTGAGTTCGAGGACTGGAGATAAATATCTCATGAAAAAAGATGGTAGTTTTGATCCCGATTAAGACAAGTTAATCCTTCGCTCGAAAATTCCATCACTGCTTTCACAAACCCCTTACGAACCTGCTATAAAGTGTCATTTATTTTAATTCGATCGCAGCCAAAAAATATTAATAATTCAATTCGTAGAAATCCACCCGGTTCTGTCCTTACAATTTCGTATCCTTTTATCATTTTGACAGCTTCTAAGAAAACTTTTGCCACTGACCACACGGACGGTTGTCTCGATATGCTCGCAGTTGGAAGGCTTAGTCCAGATGAAACAACATTAATCCGTTCCGAATAAGCTGGTGTGTGATCCGGTTGATCTTACGATTATCCTCCGGTATTTGTTATTCGGCCCAGTTCATGAGAAGGTTACTCCGATTCGAGGTTAGCTTGATCTTTTTATATATATCCGCTGATCCCTCGCAGATTGAATTCAAATCACACGTCATATTCGCGTTCCATACTTGACTTCACACGGAGGTAACTCTTATTGTGTTTCGTATGGATTTTTTTTTTACCGGTTTGTACTTCGGTGCGCAAATAACCGATAGGCAAAAGTGGGGATCTCGTTTGCGACCGCGATGAGTTTACCCGTAACGTGTTGTGAACTCGAGTATTAGCACTGACAGTGTGCTGTATAGAGAGCATATCGGCCGGATAGATGGCGTCATTATTAAAGTAATTGGAAATGACAGAGCGGGGTTGGCTGCGATAAGTGCGTTTACACGTATTGTGAGCAGGTCCCCTAGAAGCAATACACGATTTAGTACTAAAGTGTTATTGATATTCCAAACATTGTGTATATTTAATATTTTGTTCCGAAAACAGCTATATCGTTTTTTTAATCGTAAAGATAAGTATATTATGAAGTAAAAGTGAGAAATGTTTGAACGGGGAATCCTATTCTTCTATTACCGATTATGTCTATTACCGATACAGCTATGGTAATACGAAGAAAAAAATACTTGTTTATGAATATTGTTATTATTTGTTGTATTTTGTTTAGTGTAAACAAAGCTCGGCGTATATGGGATCATTTACATGCTTGACACAGAAATGTTCAGGACAGAGGAAAGTAATATTTTGAAGAAATTATAAACTTAAGGAAAAAAATAACGTAAATCAATAGATAACTGAGCAAAAGGGTACTTCAAACTGACTCTAGGAAACAGATATCTCTGAAAGATTATAATTAGCTACCTCGTTATTATATGCGTCTCAGTCAATACAGCAAGGGTGATAACGGATATATTAATCTTCGTCTGTTTAATTGAGCTCGTTTGCATAAAGAGGGTTCGTAGTGACGTAATTTTGCCGGGCATGCGTTCTGTGGCCCAAGCATTTTCCTTCATCGAGTGAATGGACTCGGAGTCCTAATTGGATGATTGATAAGATTGAACCACGCACCCAAGTTACAACAAAATTTGTTATAGGTTAAATATGGTAGGTGTCCACAAATTCGCGAACGATGATATTAGGCGGCTAAACACAATTATTCAAAAAATGACACTAGTTTCTTACCGAATTGATAACATTGTTATCGAACTCATCCACGATGCGATGGAGCAGAAAACCACTATGATAAGGAAAGGAGTAAAATTGCTAGAGTTTATGAAATAATAAATATGTTTTCAAGCTGCCCATTCATAGAATTGTTTACCAATTCCACGAATTTGTTGATTGCATACAAAGGGCATACTGGATATATTGACTAATTTTCCACACCAAACGTGCATATGTCGGCGGCTGAATTACGTCACATATGGTGATGTAAGGTGTATGGATGACTTTATGTTCCATCACAAGCATACAATAATATACATATCATATTCATAAATTATATTTTTGATGGTTATGGTTACTAACGCGAAGCGATCAGCATCTGTGGTTAGTTAAAGCTAAATTTATCCTTTCCCTGATTAAGTTATAATGATTCTTACGACGTCATACAAAAAATAATAAAATTTATTATTTTAGCGATTTTTTTTTTTATCGTTTAAGCAAGTAATCTGGTTCATAAACACGCGAACCGACGGTCGACCATCATACAATACACGTCTTTAGTCCGAACCTATCAGGTAGACAAAGCCACATGTGAAAGAGAGGGATTGTACGCCATTTGCCGGGCAGGCGACAATGGGCCGGCCAAGAATTTTGCTTAATGAGGGGCTGGTCTATATAACCATTTTAACGTACACCCGCGTCTGATTGAAACATATATGAATGATTAGGTTAAACGCACATGTATGCAGACCATCTTGCCGGGCAAAACAAGTTTAGTAACTTAACGTGAAAACCTCCATAGGGATTATGTCTCCAACATGCGTCCTGATTTTGTTGCACGAGTTGTACGAGTGTTGCATTTTGTCGCCGAACGTCTTGGAACTAGATTTCACCTATTCTCGAGGTCGGATAACGCCGCGTTCTCTGGCGTCTCACTCTCCGGCGGTATGTACAGCATTACTGGAGTGAAACGCGCATGTAGCTGGAGTGAAGCGGCCCATTGGCAATTGGCGTTCATATCCTGAGGTTATTACTGATGTCACAAAAATAACAAAACGTTGATGGCGTATTCTCCTTACAGCCATATCCATCCCCAATACGCGGCGCATGGAACGACGCCAATTGTTGATAACCCGAACCAAGGGGATGAAAAGGTGCCGCGGGTCATTAGCAACATATGTGCCGCGAGCCCACGCAGCAGAGTCATGATTTTACGCCAAACACATGAGGTGGCATCCTCACTAAAATGTTGTTAAATTATGTAAACACGAATGGATATGGGGCATTTCATTTCATTGTTGAACAAACAGAGCATCCACTGGACTGAGTTTATACCTGTGTCATCAAGAGCGAGGGATGACGTGTTTATATTCCTAAATTCAAGTGGCGTGATTTATTTTCATTTTCTCCCTGAGAATTCCTCGGGGTCGATTGTGGCAAGTGTGGCATATCCGAGACAACCCAGCTGAATCTTTGATCTGGTGGGAAGTGTACCAGCAGCTTTTTAATGCAAGGGTCACAGCATGATTTGTGCAAATTGCTCTCTTTTTTTGGACAAGACGTAAGTCAACGCTAAGAGGGTCGAGAATCAAACAGTTGCCAGTTTGCCTTCAAAAGGATTCTATGTATGTGTAATCGATCGGTTTATATATTGTGTAACCTGGGAACTATACGTTGGTATTTACAAGGCTGTTTGGCTTATCGATCGAGGTTTAATCCTATACATATAATAACGGACGATCGAAATGGTAGTGGTAATCAAATTGTGCTGATGCCTATACAAACTGGGTTTGTGTGTTTATGTTTGTTTTGAAACAAACAGCGTTTTTTTTTTTAAGTTTAGTTTAGTAGAACAATGGTCTGGAAGGATATATGATCTCACAAAAGACCTGATACCGACGACAACCACTAAAAATTATAATGAAAAACATGAAAATAATCATCAATATTATGTTGGCAAGTATTCCCACTATACGGGACAGACAATAGACACTGGCTGGGCATTATATTGGGAGGGGGAATGGTGGCCCAGTTGGCACGAATTTTGAGGGGGATATGAATCCGGGCATCCGAGACATTCCAAATGGTGCTCACCGCAAATGAAGGAGACAGGGCACGGGCACTAATCGAAAAGAAGGGTCGGAGATGGTGTGGGCGTGGGGTCCCCTTGTCATATCCCCCCGCTTCTACAGAATTGGCACCCACTATTCCTATTTATAAGAAAATGTGTTAACAGGACATGACATGACCTATCATGCACATTCCATACATCGTCTTTGGTAAATCTCGCAGCCCCATCCACCCCACCCCCACCCCGCCCACTATCAACTTAACACATGTTAAGATGTAATGAAGTGTAACATTCGGTGATACCGCAAGCTTATACATACACCATTCTTATCGTGATAATCAAAACTTAACCGTTGACTGTTTTATATACCGTTTTCTCCTAAATCTAATTAAATATTGATTTGTGATTTTCCACGAATGATTAAAGTCCTTATATTGTTAAACAATAGGATTAAAATGATGGATATATTTGTGATTTTGTTTTAGATTTTAGCCGGAGATTACTGAACACGATTTTGCACATAAATCATGTTCAACCGTACTTCATCGCCGCCTAGTAATACGACTAACAGCAATAACCGAGTTGTCAATATGCCGAAGTTGTCTAATTCAATCTAGATGCACAAGGGAACCGTGATTAAATACCAAACCTTTTACAAGAATTCCCTGGATTTAAGATTTCATGTAAATTATGGTCTATGCTTGTCTAAATAAGACGTATAGAACGGATTAACCCTACTGAACTGTATTTAGTTCAATGACACAATATGTTTGAACCAGCTAAAACGAGTTCGTACAAATTATCCACGACGACGCCAAACTGATAATATGATTATATATAAGATCTAATTGAATATAGAGACATATATATATGGATTTGCACTTTTGAAAACGACTGTGGCTTCATTTTGTTAAAGAACAATTCCTACACAACCGGTATAGTTTGGGAGTTCGCATCCCGAACGAGTCAAGCCAAGACTCCATAATGGAACTTGCTGCCTTTCTGCTTGGTGTTATATTTAGTTATGTAATGCCCCTGCCATGTTATGCAACCCCACTTTTAACCAAAAAGGAGAGATCAATTACCTCGACTGCTAGCTAGGCTTACAGACATGTCGACCTGGCAAAAGGTAAAAAATCCAACTTAACACAAAAAATATGATTACTTTTGATCACTTCATATTTCTTCATAAAAATGCTGGTTGGGTATTTCTTATATTCGCCAGTAATCCTGATTAAAAACGTTAAGCAAAAGAGTAAAAAACAAACCTGAGCTTAATGTTCTCAAAGCGTTATCCTAGAGTACCGTATACAGACAAAAAGAACAATTTAGATGCAATAAATACAAAACAAATTTATTGTGATACATTTTCCCTTTCACAGAGGCTATATAGCAAAACATATATACTCTTAAACTTTCTCCAAGCACTTCATACAGAAAAGTCAAACCTCAATCAACAACAGTTGTCTACAGTTTAACTCGGTCGAACGTACACCGCCTGTAGGAATACAGGCAGAACCCAAAAAAAAAAATCGTTATAAAATTAAGTGACATTAAACCCAACGGCATCTACCGAGTCTACGGATGCGGCACGCCTTGATGCAGCATATGTTACATTATCGCGCATCTAATGGCTCACCATTACACGATGCGACTTTTTCCACCGGAGGTTTGTCGCACGCGACATTCGTACGTGATTATTCGTTGCGCGTGAATTTATTCACGATGTTTAGTCACGCGTGCGTTGTCGGACATTGTTCAACAATGCACTCAAACGCGCGATATTAATCATCGCTTGTAAATGTTTCAATTTAATCGCCACGTCATTGTACGCAATCGCATCGATTGCGTACAAGTCCAAACAAATTGTATTTACACGATGCGACAATATCACGTGCATGCGATTTAATCGCGTGTGACTATATAAATCGCACGCGATTTTGTCACGATGCGACTTTTTGTAAATGCGGCTTATTAACACACAAGTATGATCAGTATCGTCCATGTACAATTAATTCATTTTACGCCTCCCAGGAAAATTGAGACGACACACATCACCTTTAATTAGTGTAATATCACACATTAGTTATACATTGTACATTGGGTAATGTACACAAGTGCATCGCCTAATAAAGTTGAGACGTTAAAATGTGTAGGCAAATGACAGTCGTCATTCTCCGTGTCCTATTTCTACAGTGGTCTTGACAGATAACACTGACAATCTTGGTAAAGGTAGTATGGCTATAAAATTGCCTTCTCTCTCTCTTTCAAGTGACGTTGAACCCATGCAACGTTGGCCACCGGAGCTATACGGATGCGGCACGCCTTGATCATGCAAGCCTAGTGTTACATGCTCATGCACGTTTTATTACGAATTATAAACATTGCCTCTATTTCAGGCATATTTTATAGCTATTTTCATTACAAGATAAAGCCATTAGTGGGAGAGGCGCCGCCGGGTTAGGGAACGGCAAAAGAAAACAAAAGGGGGACTTGCTGGATTCATTAACCAAACAAAGATTCAGAGAGTTACTTCCAATAGGACTATAAAAAGGGGAAGGATGACTTCATATAAAAGAAAAAAGAAAAAGAAGAGATTGCAAGTTGATGCGTATAGGCGGAACTGAGCTACAAGGATAAATATAGGTCGCGGATCTCTCTCTAAAAAAAACATGTTTGTTCTGGAATCTTAGCAATCACATGATCTCGAAAGGATTTTATGAGAGAGAGATGGAGAGATAGAAAAAGGAGATGGTTGTTTGTTTAGGAATGCCAGAAATAAAAAAAAGTGGGGTCGGAATGTTGAGACAATGATAGGAGCTCAAAGACATGGACATGACGTATGAGGTCATTAAAGTGAGACTAATGTGTTTGTTCCTCTGATTTTCTTTGTGGCATTCTGCCGCCGGAAGAATATATTTTCTCGATAAATACCGGTAATGCAGCTAATATATCAATCGCGAAAGTACAGCAAGTGTATTATTATTCACTGTAACATCATGGTAACTTTAGTTTGGTGATATTTGACGAGTTTGTCATGGTAATTTTCAAAACAAACTCGTTACTCATTTTTGGTAGACATTTGTTTACCCCGACAGCGGAACGTCGGCTGACTCACGAAACTGTGTAATTGGTCGGGCAAATCATTTCTTAGATTTGTTTTGATATAACCAGGATCGATTTTTTCGAAGAAGATTGTAGTAGCGGCATTTCGTTATATGCCTTAATGTTATAAGTCAGGTCGTTGCCAAAATCAAAATAGTAGTGAACTGTCTCTTTTGTCCCTTTGTTGTAATTCATTCAGCGACTATTGAAAACGAGTTGAGAACACCTTACAGAAGTACACCTCACATAATCTAGTATTGATTTAGAAACGCTTCGAAATGTGAAACAGAAATATGAACGTTTGAATAAATTTTGATTCCTTATGGTTTGGCTACGGTCGCAAACGATCTGCCAAGTGCTGAATTAAATTGGTGGCGCTATAGCAGTATTGTGCAATGGAGTCAAGAAACATCCCGGCGAAAGACTACCATAAGCTTCAAAGTTACTTTCATAGTCTCGGAGATAGAGCCACCGGAAATATGACTATGATAGTTTTCTCTCAGCGTGATGTTACATGGTATAGACCACAATTAATTGCTCGATTGACTTACACACTAAATTTGATATTTCATATAAGACCGTAACGCCATGTTAGATCATCGCAGCTCGCTTATGCTTCCCCTCATATGAAAGCCGACACCTTAAACAATGATGGCACATACAAATTACCATACCTTCACCGTTTACATTTTTTGCTAGTAGGGCAGGAATATATTACTGTTAGTGCATCTCTCCCAAAATCGCGTTGGCGGAGGAACATCAAACCACCAAGTAAACCATAGCTGTAATTAATGGTTTAAATATTCAATTTTCACCATTTTCACAGCATCTGTAGTCCAATATAATAATATACATCTCCAATGCTTTTGAAGCGTCATGAGCACCATGATATCTTCTTGTTTGCCAAATATATATATATATATCGTATCTAGGGGAATATATGTCCAGCTCACAGCTAATTGTGCGTACCATTACAATCATTCAGTCTATAGTTCGTCACGTGAAGAAGCTATATGTGTAGGCTTATACCCATTCTGCCTATCGAAACGCTCATTGGGGAAGAATTTGCTGCTTACAACTTGAGAGTTTTGTTCGTCTACAAATTAAATGCGTAAATATAATCAACCGGTAATCATCGGTAAAATAGAAAAATTACATGATCATTTTTAATATGAAATGTGAGATATACGAACGTTTTATTACCGGTACGTTATTAGCAATTAATACTAGAAATGTGGTGTGGGTTTGTTGCTATACGTATGGTCCTACTCACAATATTATAAAGTTTCAGATATTCAACAATATTTCAAGAACCGATAACTCTACCATTAGCAAGATTTCTTTGTTTGTTTGCATAACTAATGGGCGATAAGAAAATTTGTGAACATGGGCATACGGGTTCCAGCTGCTGCAGGGGACAAGCCAGCTTTTAGCCAGAAAAACGTTACGTTATTTCCTTCAGCTGCCCGAAAATAGGAGGGCAATTGCCCCCTGCCCCCCCCCCCCTGCCCGTGCGCCTATGTTTGTGAACGATGCGCAATGTCCAATAAGTTATATTAATTGATTTCAACACGTAATATTATTCTGTACTGTTGTTCACGATATAACCCTTGGAATATAACATATAAAAATGTCTTACGAGACGTTCGATACGGATTGACCTATATAATGGACTTGATTAGTGTACTTGGGGCGTATAATGAGGACACCGAATTTTGTTTGGTGATGTGCAGTAAAAGGCGCCAGTACGTATACAGAATATGCAGTGTATATTCAAGATATCGAACACATTAAGGTGAAAGGCTTTCGGTACCACTTAATATACTTGGCGGACTAACTGGACTCGTATCTTCTTCTTGATTACGTTCCTGAATAAGCTGTACTAAAGGTGTACTAGAAAGTAGCGTACATCTCGAGCAACAAACATTTTATTGACGCAACGAATAAGCTTTAACCTAAGCATACATGTATAATAATAATAGAACACGATGAACCCACGAGGTGCCTAAAGCAGCACTGCGCCCTCTAATTTTGATACATTTCTTCCATGGAGTAAACACAATGTAAACTCATAACTGGTAAACTGGGGGTTGCATTCATCGAGCGTATGAAATAGATTGGGCCGAAATTTATTTGAAGTTCAATGCCTTCCGAGTTGTATTTGTACAGTACAGTGTGGTTAAGGGGTAACTGCAGAAGCCCAGAGGTACGCGCTATACAGATTGATCCAATGCGATGTTAGTTCGTTTCTCTCACATACATGACAGCCGGTGAATGGGAAAAACGATGATACGATGATCCTCCCATTCGTGATGTTTGAGAAAGGAATGTGATAATCCAAATTTGGTGAAAGGTGGCGCTCTACAAAAACAAACACTGAAATGAGCAGCATATCAAACTTAAAACGGATGATTGTGCCTTGTGTTTAAAATAGCATAGCGCCCTCTCTAAGATGACAGCCTGTCACGTTGCTTTTTAGCGATGATACCAGCGTGTTTAGTGCGATATTCACAAGGCGCTGAAAACTATACTGGTTATTAGGTAGATCACATTTTTCACTGTTTTTCCGAAACGACTAAGTAATTACTGTGGTGTATGTGTCCGTAGTATGTTATTCAGCTATGTTTTTCCTTGGCTTTCCGACGTGACGCAACCAAATAGAGTTATTCCGGTCCCGCTTGATGCGCGAGAAAGTCGTGCTCCAGTGCGGCACAGAATAAAGCATTAGTATACGAAAGGAATTCCTTAGTCGTTTCAGGGAAAAGTGGCCCAGAAGGTGGATTTTTACCATTTTTCAGAACCGAAGGTAATCCCTGAACATGCTGAACACCAAACGGGTGGGGTGGGGGACTAACATGACGTCACGAGCCCGCCGGAACCATACATAGATCAGCAAATCATTCATAATTTCTGAAAGTAAATTTTCGATGCCATTGCATGACGCCAATACTTTGCTGGGAATGATATTTACGTTAAAGCCGTTATAATACATATTAACATAATTGAAATGCCCCGGGATAAAGTTGTATAAGGAAGTTAAACTTCGTAAAATAACTTCGCTTGTTTAATTACTTTTCTCACTATACTGTATCATATACACTATATATTATACCCAAGAGTGTCAAAACTATCTCACATATCTCCAAAGTTATGAATTGTTTAGTAGAAGTATTCACATCAAAACTTGTTCAATATTGAATGGTTTTTTTTTTATTTAATGTGTTTAAGAAGTAGCATAGCCCCCTCACTTGGATGACTTATAAAATATATCTATATATAAATGAATGTAACAAAACACCGGCTATTTTTACAGATTTTGTGTGTTTATGTTACAAAAAAAAAATGACAATGGCACAGTCTGATACAAAATGATGCCCTACCTATTAGTTTAGTTTAGTAGATTAAGGATCAGGAAGGACATTTAGTCCTCATGGAAGACTCGTACCACAGGAAACCCAGACTGCCAAATATGATCGTAGGTAAACACCGGCTTTTCAGCCTTCTCTTCACGACCAAGTGCTCAGTGTAACCCCATCCTGCTCCCGGGACCGTCATTTAACGTCCCCATCCAACAGACGTGAGTGTACCCCATACTTTGACCACTTTCTCAAAGTTTGGAGACGTGGAAGCAACTTGTCCATCACCAC
>JAODFY010088529.1:0-11819 GCA_027580055.1 Paracaudina chilensis | reverse complement strand
AAAGAGCTTGCCGATCTGGGGCTAAGGGACCTCAAAGCCAGAACAGTTCGCAGAATCAGACGAGGACAGGGGGTCACTGCAACCACTCCGTCTCAACTAGCTATAGGCCTATGGAGGATGGTGAGCCTAATGCTGGGCCTAACGTTAGTTCTAGTAATAAGGACACTAATGAACAGTATGTAGCTAGTGTTAAAACTGATGAAAGTGATTTACATTATTGTTTATATCATACATTATCAGGTGTAAAGACCAATAAGCCGCATTTGATTACGTTAGTGGTAGGGGACACTAATGTTCCAATAACCATGGAAATTGACACCGGTGCTCCTCGTTCCACCATTTCGGTCCAGTTTGGCCCATTACCCCATAAAGGATACCAATATTACCCTAATGACTATTCAGGTGAAAAGGTGCCTCTGATAGGGAGTATTGTAGTCACAACAAATGTATTTATAGGTGTAATTTGTCTCATATAAAACATATCAAACTCAGCTACGTACCACATGTACATCTACCAACACCACCACCACATGCCTCTTATGGCACGGTTTGTTTATATTTGTAAGGATATTTATAAGTGGCTCACCACACTTTGCTATCAAGGGAGCAAAGAATGTGGCCTATTTTTCTGACGAGATAGTGCATGCTGAAATGTTTGTATGATACAAAAAGGGAAGGGATAAGGGATTTTAAAATGTGGGTTGTATCTTCTAAGTTCTACATAAAACGTTATAGGCCAACGTTATATAAAAATAACATCACATGACAAGACAAGACGGGCAGAGGCAACACAACCACAAATGAAAGTGTTGATCATGACATCCTTTGTTGTCTGGGGGAGGGGTGGGGATTAAAGGTGGGGGAGCGCGTATGAAATTCATGTGAGTTTCGCGTGTCACGCAAAACCCACAGATTTGCCAGTTATGTACATAAAGGTAAGCTTGTCTTGCTGCAGTGTTTATAACTGCATTTAAAGTTGATACAACATAAAAATGTTCAATGGAAGTGTTTCAGATTTTGCAAAAGAACCTCATTGAAGAGTTACTTGCTAAGTTTTGCTACGAGTGCCCCCACCTTTAAATATAATTAGGATATTATCAGGAAAGCTGATACATATTTAAGCTTGCAATGTCATTTGGAAATCAGACAATACTATTACTATATCAGCAATGGACCACATTTTCTTTAGATTTCCAAACAAATATCTGAAACATTTCAGTACTGTGAAGACCCTTTAACACAAAATCAGGTGTGGATACTATATGGGGTGGATTTTCTTTTTCTTTTTGTGGTACACAGTACACACAAGCACTGGTGTTGCAGTGTGCCCCTTAACCCAATGGGATGGGGTGGGGCTGGATGGGACTGTCATTTTGTGGGATATTTCTACAACTTACCCTAGTGTTGTGGTGACAGTATTAGTGTTGCCAAAATGGAAACATTCTCGAACAAAAACCCCTCCCCTGTACATACAGATATGCATTGCATATATATGTGTTAGTCATGGCTGAAGAGGCTGTTGTGCCTAGGGTTGGCAGATTCTGTGATGAAACAGTTAATATTAATATGGTAAGGTTTTTTTTATGTATAATATTTGTATGTCAAGGTCATAAAAGACAAAAACATTGCATTAGTTGAAATAATGGAATGTATTCCTCAAAACCGAAAGCTCAACACTACATGGAGATGTTTAGAAATTTACAATGCATCATTAATCATAACATTTGAACAAATGCTTTGTATTTACTAAAAGTGCATGTTCATCTTACTACTGATAATCATCAGTAGAAGGAATACTAATTACTGCAAATGTGGATGCTCTCATATACATTTTAATTTTCCACAAAGTATTTACATTGCAATAGCACTGCCCCCACAGAAACAATCAGCCACTATGATGATGATGATTAAAACAAGCCTGATAGTGGCTCTGCAGTGAATGTCACCAAACCAATTAGCAAATACTGTCACACACTTGTAGCCAGGTAAGGTATCCAAGGGGGAAAATATTCTTCATGGGATATATTCTTTCAGTATCCCTTTTCATAAATGTTTTTTTGGTTCTCCAAAGTGTTCTAGGGCAAGATTTATTGTGCCCCATACATGGCCCCCTTTGACTATGGGGCACACCACACCCACTGTCATCTAAAATGTTAATGAGAGCTGATAGATGCCTTGCAGTTGACCACCAAACTTCCCATTAATTACTCACACATATCCAGCACTCAGAAGAAAAACATTAGCCACATATACTACAACTGACTGTAATTATACCCTTTTATTTCCACCCAGCAGCAATAACTATTAGCAGAGATTATTAATTACTAAGCTTTGACATGTAATATATATGTAATGACCTGCAAGTTAGTATCAATAAAAAACACCAATTTACAATAATGTGCTAACAATCTGATTTTAGTTACACAAGATAACACTGGTAAGCATAACTTGTGCTACCCAATATTACAAGCAGCCATGTAGGTATACCTGTTATAGGTCTGTATTGATTGCATTTTGCTCAGCTTTAATGATCGACACTTTCAAAGTGTGAATGTTGTACCATCACATTTGGTGCACAAAACTGGCAGACTGCATCTGTGTGAAAACTGGCATCTTTAATAAATAATTTTTACAAATATTAAAAGCTCACCACAGTGGCTGAATAAAACAAATTACTTTCATAAATCATATTTCATAATATCTAACCAATGGACTTATGAGTCAGCATCATAAAGGGCAATTTCATTGATCTGACCAGTGGCCGTATTCACAATTGCATATGCACACAATGTTACAAAATATCTATGCACTTTCTTAGGTGTTATTCACTAAGCTTTCTTACGCAGTTTGCAAACCCACCTAATGGAGCAATCAAATTCTTTAATAGTGCGTGTTAATGAGTGCTGCTATAAAGACACAATTTTTATGTGAACCTATGAGTACCGTGTTGTCTGCTAAGTATCTGTACATTACATACTATAAACAATATGCTACTTGACTACATTTACCTTGTGCAAATTATGCAAAAAGTATTTTAGAATAGCACCCACAGACAGATACGCCATGCAAATTTACTTACGCAATATTTTGTGCATAAGTTAGTTTAGTGAATACGACCCATGGTCCTTCTCCAATCAACCCCCTGCTTTAAATTTAATCAAACTGACACAAAATATGATTCAAATGAAAAACTTTTGTAATAATTTATATGGGGTCATTTGGCACTGTCAGAATGCCAAATCCCTCCCAAGGGAGAACACGCATGATATCAGTTACATAAGGATTATGTAACACATATCTTTGTGTAATGTATGATCACATTATTTTGCATTATTCACTGATGGGTCGGTTTGACTACATTCATAGTAAGGCGGTTGTTTAAGAGAAGTATTATATATATTGTTTAATGGATTATAAACCTGGTTTTATCATGAACGATGGTAACATGAGCAAATCATGCCAATTTGTTGCCTACCATATCTATTCAGATTTTTTTCTGAAATGTTATTGTAAATTATGTTTTCATCATCCTAAATGCATATACAACTTGTTGGAAAATATATATGTGTAAGATACTATTCTAAGAGTGAACTCTTTACATATCAAAAGTAGATGAATACATTTAAATAATAATCATTTTAAAAGTCATAAATGCTGGAATTCATTAAAATTAACGTTTAAAAATGCAGCCACAAAAAATATATGCAAGAAATGTAGTTGAAAGCCAAACTCTTTAATAATTTACAATAGATTCTGCAAATTTAAACAAAGCAAGATGCCAGTTACTCGGCAGTAAAGAAAGGTAATGTCAGTATATTTAGCCCAAGGTTGGTAGAAAATTACACCATTTTTGGGGCTTTTGGGTTGTTTTATGTGACGTAACTGTGGAGTGAATGATATCCTACTGAAAATATCCCACTAAAAAAAATTGTTCTGTTGAGGCTCAAAGTCTGACATATCTAAAATATATAGTTTATAATAATTTATCTTTAACTTAACTTTAACTTGCTTATTAATTGGTGACATAAGATAATGGTCTGTCAACCCTTTAGTTTCATTGAGGCCTATTAAACACCCTGCCAATGAAACATGTAAGTAACTATGTCCTTTTATATATTTTTTTATATTTAAAAGTGCTATCATGAAAAAGGTATGTTCCTTATTTTAAATAAATCCTAAATGCTTCAAAATAATTACTAAGAATACAACAATAAGTAGCACAAAACACACACAAAGAACATGGAAATGTTGGCTTGATGAAAATAATAATAGGTGATAAACAGTTTGACAATTTCCAAGGATGAAGAATGCCCAAAATAAAATCAATCTTACCCATTTAGGTTGGTCTAAAATATAATGGTCACAACAAGCAGTAAATGCAGCAGCTATGGACATAATAAATAACACATTCCTGACACCAACCTTCAAAATCTTGTTTGTCATTTCCCCCACCCCTTCTAACATTACCTTGCTCATCCTGTATGTCTTTGAGGCTATTTGAGGTTGTTGGTGAAAAACTTACCATTAAGTGGAAAACAAACTTACAGTTCTGACACATTAAGTTAGCAAATTTTATAAAGATGTGACTTGAGGAAACCACACCAGTAAGATTTCTGCTTTACTGCTATATAGAATATAGAACCCCTGCACCATTTTCTACGCTGGGGCTGCCCACCTGGCCGAGAGGGTGCTGTCATATAGGTCCTATCATAGTTATGTGAAATATACAAATTGTATTTAAGACTGAGAAATTAACATTCCATGTTAATTTAAGTTACAAAGTATTCATCCTGGACAGTGCCCAGATTGAAACAGGAGCCTATAACCAGTTCTGATATTCATGGAAGAAAAGACAATCTCATAGAAAGGTAATTTTGCCATCAACTGTAACAAAGTTTGATTAACTAGCCTAACACTCGGTAACACTAACAACACTGTAACATTCTATAGCCTAGGCTAGCTTCTACTACTAGTATATGAGTGAACTGTCGTTCGTTCGGGAACACATTATTTTGCATTATTCACTGATGACACATCAGTCATGTACATAGTGCTGCACAGCTCTGATTAGGACCTATATAAGAGCACCCTCTATTGAATGATGGGCAGCCCCATAGAAACAGAGCAAATAAATACAAATAATGAATTACAACACAAAGAAAGAATGGTTATTTCCATCCAATGGGGTGGACAAGTATCATACCATTAAGCCAATGTGGGTAATAATATGTTAAAAGCTGAATAAACATTAATTATCAACATTCTGGTAATGACCAATGGAACAAGTAGCACACTCAATGGTTTTATTAAAAGCTCCTTTTTAAATTTGGTGTTATCTAGTTGTGCTGTTTGCACATACATTTTGATGGACAATTTAATTTAGCTCATTACTAAAAAAGGCTTTGACCTACATATGGAACTGTATCCCTACATCCCTTGGCACTTGGATCAAGGATTTTTGTTTGGGGAGTTTCCTTGATTTGGTCATCCTGGGGGAGGGGGATCTATGGATTTTTAAAAAATATTTGATGGGCTATGATACAAAATGGTGCTTTTGCAGTTTTAAAACTTTTATTCAAAATTTTATTTAAAACTTTTATCCAAGGTAGCATGTTTTTCCATTTTGCAGCAGGGAGGAAATCATTGCAGAACCTCATGTGGTTAGGAGAAACTGTAATATGGGGGTAAGGTATGGTATTGGTTAAGAGCAGCAATTTGCACATTGGAGCCAACAGCTATCCAAGCTAGTAGACAATAGTGTTTTACACTGAATTCAGTACCCACACCTTTTTATTCATATGCATCTTTATCTTTCAAAGGAATTTTGGAAATGTTTGACTGTCCCAGAAACTGCCGTATCTGATGCACACTCCATGATTTATTGTGGAAAAGAAAATCATTGGAAAACCAAACGCTGGTCGCATCATTGTGAAAATTATTGGGTCTAGTTGGATGCAATATGAAGCAACTGCCATGTATGTTGCGTGTCCAAACCACTGAAAAGGGCCATGGATATGGTGACGCATCCTAGCCCTTTATCTTGTGAGATCATCGTGTCTGTGTTTTATAGCCTTTAGTCAATGGAGTAGTACTCTCACTACATAAACTATAGCTTAACATTGCCTTGAACATTTTGGGGGATGCACTTGCACCCATGGCACCCCCCTGTGTCCACAGTGGCAGGTGCCATAATTCACCTGACCTGGCCACCTTCCACATGTACAAGTTGCTCTTGCAACCCTCACAAAATACCCCCTCTATATAAACTGAACGCTGTTTACGATGTGTGCCAATAAAAAAATGCCAAATCTTAATCACAAGGAGTTAATGAAGAACCTGTCACTTTAAGCCCAAGTGAATATTGCTGGTATAATTTTTCCAATGATCTGTTTAAATTTGGCACCCCTCCAAAATGTGACCCTAAAAAGTGTTGTGACCCCAGTTTCACTACCGGGGCTCTACCAGGTTTTCTACAGACTTTAGTTGTCACTTTATGTTCCTCTTTACCAATCTACTTAATTAATGTTGTAAATAATGTCATTATCATACATATTTTTCATTTAGCTAAATCTAGGCATTGCTTTACATTCAATGTATGTCATTGCAAATCAAACTTTCAGTATCTTAAGAATAATCAGGTAGCATTGTGAGACCAGTTTTCTGTTGCCAAGGTAAATTTGAGTTGGTTAAAGTTGGTGGAAACTGACAGACACAAGACACATTCCATATACTAAGTCCACCTCAATGACAAAAATATTGGTCTAAAAATATGTTACTACAAATTGAGTGTTCTTAAAGGATACATTGTGTTGACATGATTTTAAAGACTTTCTTATTAATATTATTTAAAAAAACTTTACTAAGTACTGTAAGCATGATTTGCACTTCTCTCACCAAATTGCCAAAATCAATTTGACCTTTTGCAGTGATGTTGTGGTGCATCACTGCTAGAAAAGCAATGATAGGCTATGTCATATAGAGGATGTGCAGTGACTTCATTTGACATACTGCAGAGGCCACGTGCTGCATAAAAATGCCAAAATGTGCTCCACATATTCAGCAATACTGGATAAAAATGGCAAAATGTGCTCCACATATTCAGCAATGCTGCATAAAAATGGCAAAATGTGCTCCACATATTCAGCAATGCTGCATAAAAATGGCAAATTGTGCTCCACATATTCTGCAATGCTGCATAAAAATGGCAAAATGTGCTCCACATATTCAGCAATGCTGCATAAAAATGACAAAATGTGCTCCACATATTCAGCAATGCTGCATTAAAATGTCAAAATGTGCTCCTTATATTGAGCAATGCTGCATAAAAATGTCACACTGTGTTCCTTATATTCAGCCATACTGCCTAAACATTACACACGGTAGACCCATATTCGGCAATGCTGCCTAAACATTACACACTGTAGACCCCATATTCAGCAATGCTGCCTAAAATTGCAACACTGTGCACCTCATATACACCAATGCTACATTAACATGCCACACTGTGCACCTCATATTCAGCAATGCTACATTAACATGCCACACTGTACACCTCATATTCAGCAATGCTACATAAAAAGGTCACACTGTACTCCTCTTATTCAGAAATTTTCACATGCAGCATAAATGAAGGGAGTATTACAGTATTAACACACTGCATTAATGCAGGAAAATGAGCTACCATGGAAGGCACCAAGGCAAATGTATCTGTTTATTTAAGCCTAACTCTTCAAATTGGATTGGATACTGCAAAGATCCTGCAGAAAAGAAGTAAAAAATAAATATATCTAATAAAAGAAAATTAATCTGACCAAAACCAAATGTTAAATTATTTAAAGTTTATATACAAAAAGAAAATATATGATCAGTTATTGATCCTAAATTTTAAGCAACATCTGGGTGACACTTTTTTTCCTGTGTAAAATATATCTTTCTGCTACATAAAAATTTTTTGATACATTAATGGTTTTGCATATCAAGATAAATTATAAGGCTAAATATTAAAATCATGTTTATGTGATGAAACTTTAAAAGCTTTAAATAAAGAAGTTTTCAAATAATAAATCTACCATGCTTTTAAGTTAAATTAAAACTAGAATAAATGCCTTGGTTATACCCTTACTACTCTATTAACAGTTGGGAATCTTAAGTGTCACCCGGTCTCCCAAGATTTTGAACCCCCCCCCCCCAAAAAAAAAAAATAATAAAATAAAATTGGGTGGGTGGGTGTGCTGAACTGATATTCCACTAGGCTGACACCTTTGCTCTGATAGGTAACTTGACCCTATCAAAGCGAAGCTCCACCATTAGTTGGTGCGTAGTGAACAAACACTTTTTTTGGCCAAATATACCTCCTAGGTTGCTGAAAATGACACAATCAAGCCAATTCAAGCTACTTCTAAACCTTTTATATTTTGAGATCTCATGATCAATGTATATTCATAGTTTCGTTTGATAAAATATGAGTTTTATTCTGTTAACTTAAAGATATGTATATACTTCAATGTTTCAAAGTTAATTATGTAATATTTTAAGTCCTTCTGTGACATCCATAACAGTTAATAATGGCATATGTATACATGTCTTTTTGGCAAAAATCACATCACATAACAAGATGAGCAGAAAGGAACACCCCTGCAAGTGAAGCCTTACGGTCCATGATTGGGGCTAAAAACAACACAAACAAGAGCCCAAGGGCACTATGGTTCCTTGCTTAAGGGTATATGACAATGATTATTATATACATAACGTAATCGAGGGCAATTCATGGAGTTGCATATATCCTAGCCATTTTAACTCAAATGACCCCTGGTGACCTCCATATGAGTTTCAAAATATTTGGCACAAAATGTTAACTTTATGTACCAAGTTAATGTAGATCCAACAATGTTTAGTAATTTGACCTCAAATGACCTCTCATATAAACATCAAAATTTTCGGCACAAAATGTTACCTATATGTACCAAGTTAATGTAGATTCAACAATGCTTAGTAATTTGACCCCAAATGACCTCCATATGACCTTCAAAATTGTGGGCACTAAATGTTACCTACATGTACCAAGTTTCATGTAGATCCAACAATGTTTAGTAACTTGACCTCCATATGACCATCAACATTTTTGGCACTAAATGTTTCCTACATGTACCAAGTTAATGTAGATCCAACAATGCTTAGTAATTTGACCCCAAATGACCTCCAAATGACCTTCAAAATTTTGGGCACTAAATGTTACCTACAATGTACCAAGTTTCATGTAGATCCAACAATGTTTAATTATTTGACCTCAAATGACCTCCTTATTACCATCAAAAACATGTATATACATCTATGTACAATGCTAATTCAATATGGTCAAACCATACTATGCTTTGAGCTTCAAAATTTTGGATACTATTTACACACACTGTAGCCAATAGGATTTTGTATATATAAAGACTCTTGTTTACAACTACAAATTCCTCTTCGGAGGTTACCATGACAACATTTTGAAAATATCTCTTAGATATCATAAGAGTGGAAGGAATGTTAAAGGAGTAAGTTGGTGGCAATAGATGTAATAATAAAGAACTAGTTTAGAACCTACACTATTGTTTGTGTCGACCTTTTGGCCAGATGTAGTTTGGCCTCCTGATTAAAAAAAACAACACGACAAGTCTGTATGACTTCGCAAACAAAGATCGCACAGGGGTCAACCCATTGACTTTTATGATCGGAAGGTACCTTTGAGATCTGAATATGGTGTCGAAAGTGTAAAAATATGAAAAAAGGCCAAAGGTCACCGGAGGTCAAACTGAGGTCATAGGTCACCCGGAACTCCCATCCCTAACAGACACCTCGTTCTCAGGTTATCGCAAAAAATACTATTTTTTTTACCATTAATTGACCTTTGTTGACCTTGGATCACATGACCGTTATGTTTGAAAATGTACGCCTTCGTCATTCACAACTTGTCCCAAAATATCAACCGTATCAGACCCTGCTGCTAGGAGTTATTGCATTAAATGTCTAAAAATGTACCTGTAACCCCATAACTTGAGAACCAGGTTACTGATTTAGGTAGGAAATGGTTTTTCTATAGAGCACGCAGAGCTTTATCATATATCAAAAATAAAAAATAAATCTTTTTTGTCCATTTTCTCCCTGAAATAAGCATATTTTTTCTGATTTGATCTTTTGACCTTCGGGTCAGATGTAGTTTGACCTCCTGATTAAAAAAAACAACACGACAAGTCTGTACGACCAACCTAACTGTGCCTAATAATAATAATAACAAAATCGGGAGGTAATTTTGAATTGAAAAGGCCAAAGGTCACCAAAGGTCAAATTTAGGTCATAGGTCACACGGAAGCGGATCGATGAGAGGATTACATTGATGCAACCCTAACCGACAATTTGTTCTCAAGATATCGCAAAAATACTAGTTTTTTACCATTAAGTGACCTTTGGTGACCTTGGATCACGTGACCGTTAAGTTTGAAAAATTCCCCTTACCCATTCACAACTTGTGGCACACACGCACGCACACACACATGGCAACCTGACTATATAGGTTCCTTTTGGTAAATGCAAGGAACCAAAAATGAAAACATGGTGGTCTTTTAGAATCTTCATAACCATGATAAAACTTCTGCTACGTACATCATTAAGATATGGAGTTTTGCTTAACAAGCTTAATAATTACTAAACTGAAAATTCTCACCAAAACATGGTATTGATGAGCCAGGGACATGAGCACTGCACCAACAACAAACACAGTCACATTCCAAATCACAGTTTTTCTCCTTCCAAACCAGTCCAGAAGGAAACCTGTATTAAAAAGTACAAATATATCATCTATGAAAAAAATATATGATACTTACCAAGGAACAAATTAAAGCAAAGGTGAAGTCTCAATAAAAATGTGAAGGATTAAGTTAAATAGCTTAAGCTTAGAGGACAAACAAGTAAACTTTGTTTAGAAGACAAATAAACAAGTAAACTTTGTTTAGAAGACAAATATATGGATTAACAAACTTGGAAATGGCCTATCCAGGAATCTGCTGATTTTATCTGAGCCTTTCTTGACTTAACCAAAGGTGTAGGCTGTGTTTCTGCATCATGATATCATACATCTTCAAAACACCTCTGGCAAACAAATAACGGCACTTCCATTTGAAGTAACAGTAAAAGCAACAAGATAGATAATTTCTGAAACAGCCAATTCTGACCTCCCATCAAAGATCCAATCAGCGCCCCTACTAGCATGGCACTGACTATGATTTCTTGTTGCCGACAAGAGAGACCCATTTCGGGACGGAGTTGAAGCAATGCTCCAGAGATAATTCCTGGATAAGAAAAACAGAAAGGATTGATTTTAAAAAGCAATAAATATCCAGATGAACAGGGTCACTTAACTGCTACTCATGGTTCACAAACTCTAACACAAATTTTCTACTTTGATTCGTACATGGTTCAAAAGTAGCCTTTCAAAGTGATGTAGATACTCAAATCTACATAACATACCAGATAAGGATAAAAAATGCTTATTAATTCAATTCACATAGCTCTATATGGTTTTCTTAAGTTGTATCACACTATCAAGCATACAATGGTGTTGTTCCTAATGATTGATGGTCAGAAACCACTAATTGATACAGCCACATCATTACATTCACCATCATTGCCACTGTGTCTTAATGATTGATGGTCGGAAACCACTAATTGATACAGCCACATCATTACATTCACCATCATTGCTGTACTGTGTCTTAATGATTGATGGTCAGAAACCACTAATTGATACAGCCACATCATTACATTCACCATCATTGCTGCAC